>JANKOE010000002.1:35520501-35537892 GCA_026284465.1 Erythroxylum citrifolium | reverse complement strand
CTTCAATAGTATTGACAATGAGAAAATTTTACAGTGATATCAAAATATAAAGACTCGTAGGGAACGATTGTAATAGGATATATGTAAAAAGTTCAAAACAATGATGTAATTTTTTGTTTATCAAATATAAAAATATTTGTATCTTTTTCAGTAATATAAGAGTACTTTAAATATTTTGCCCCCACTTAAAATAATTTCTGGATCCGTCCCTGTACATACACACCTGTACGTACGTAATCAATATCATTATCGCAAAATTAGAGAATTAAATTATTCATCAAGTACAAGCACCATTCACTTTTGCATGCTCTTGTTGGTTATAGCCGAATATTGGTTAACTAGTTTTATTTAAGTTCTATTAAAAATTAAATAGTTAAATAGTCTTGACCATTCATTTAGTTATACAATAAATGTACTAGATTAAATTATAGAGTATATAAATTGATCCTTTTCCTACTCATTAGGATTTACTAATATTTTAAAAATTAGACCAGACATTAAACTAGTTAAAAGAAAAGTTTAAGGTTTAAATAATTAATCGATATTAAACCGCTGTAAACTGGTATATCATAAATAAGAAGTAAAAATTATAAGAATAAGTTAAAATGTAATATAAAAATAAAATACGTTATTGAAATAAAAAACACACCAATGCTTATTAGTATTAATTTGTATCAAACTAATAATAAATCTAATAATTCAAAATAAAATTAAACCTAATATAAAACTTAGAATAATAATAAAAATCAAAATTGTATTTGTAAAAGTGGTTGTATCTCATCATCTTCAAGAGTTCTAAATTCTTCAATACCATCTAAAGACTCATGAACCACTCTTTCATCCAAAGTGTCTGCATTAATATCTTCTACTGTATTCAAATAAATAATAAATTAAAAATGTATTACTTGGAATTTGTAATACATTATACTTTTAATATTAAATATGATCAAAACAAGACATCAACTGACCATTAGTAGATGTTTTTTTTAGAAGAAAAAATTGTATTAATAAAAGATAAAAAGGATGTTACAAGACACTAAATATTTCAAGTTATACCCTTTTGCCTTCAACACAACATAAAATAACTACCAATTAAGTAATAGTAAAATTGGAAACATTGGTATGGTATTCAAAGCAGTAAGTGTAAGTTGTTAGATGGTGCGAGATTATATAAAATAATTATGAGCTCTCAAATCCTACTGATGATTTCCACTATTAGTATTCCCACAGTTTTGCTCTTGGCATCCAGTTGTCTCGAATTCCATTCCTTACAAATTGACTGAACTGTCAACCCCATAGCTATTATAAAATCCCTCTTTTATTTTTTGTGATGGAGGAGTGATTTGTCAACTAGTGGATGAGGCTAAGTAATGAGTTCTCGGAGGTATTCCAACAACGTACAGTCTTAACCTATTTCCAGGTGATGGTTGCTGTACAACATGAAATGCTCTGGATTCATCATGCATTGAGTAAAGTGGGCAAGATCGATTGATGTCTATGTTTGAGATTCGATCAGCAGTGCTTAGTTTATTCTTCATGGTTATCCAGAGAAGGAAAGATGCCTTAGGGGAGAGCTTTATGCCAAACTATGGAGTTCTAAATGACCTCAGGAGTCTTCAATCAGAGAAGGCCGATTATTCATTTACTCAACAGTTGGTGAGTGGTATGGTTCTTCCAAAATAATATATCTGAGCTGTTGAAGTTGGGGGAGGGGGGGGGATATCGTAGAGCATCAGGAAAATTCTAAGAGGTCCCCCTAATGAATGAACTGATCTTGGTGGACATAGGAAAGGGTAGGAGGTTGGGGTCTGTGTCTTGAAGGTGGAAGAGGGGGCCATGGCTAGACTAATTATCAGACCGGAAAGAGATTTTTCCCCACTCCCAATTTTAAACACTACATCGTCCTGAACTAAGTTCTTTAAAAGGACATGACATGGATGTCGTAACACTAGTTAAAATAAACTAGACCTACTATTATAGCAGTGGTGAGTTTAGGTCAATCCCACAGAGAGTGTGTGTAAAGCTTTTGAGATGAAATTAATTAGTGCTTAGGTTTAGGTTTCGAAATAAGAAAATAAAATGAAACTAAACTAAGAAAAACAAATTAAACAAAACATGCAAAGTGATGAAAGTGGTGAATTCATTAGGAATCCGGTTCTTTGGTTATATCTCAACCTACACCTTAATTAAACATATTTTGATGATTTGTTACACTCAAAGCTCTCTTAGAAACTATTAATCATAGGTTAATCAATTAACCCTAGTTTTTTCTTAGATTGCGTTTAATAAAGATATGATCGTTAATTAAACCTAGCCACCGAATAACCTAGGATACGCTCTCTAGATTTAATTGGGCAACAGCATTACAAATTAGAAAAACTGATTAATCAAGGTAGCAACCGCATACGATACGTCATTTAACCTAGGTTTTGTCATTCCTAATGATTACGAACTATTAGTCGCTACAAATAAATTTCAACATAACAATTACAGATTACATTGAATATTCTAGCAATAGGTTTGTAATAAAATGATCCAATGAATGCATTAAAATCATCTTTTCACAATACCCAAATCCATACACATCAGATAACATAATCAATTTCTAATGAGAGAAAGAAACAACAAATACAAGGAAGGAATGCTTAACCGGGTTATCGATGTTGATATCGCCTCCGAATTAATGTTGGGAAGCTACCCCTCCATGGGTCTTCTCATGGTGGAGAGTTTACCTCCCTCTTTGTGCTCTCCTGAAGATCCCGAAGATCCCTCACAATTCAGTCCAGTCGAAAATACCTTCTCCTCTTTTCTCTTGGCTGAAACACACTTATTCTTTCATATCCCTTTTGTCGTCACAAAAATGAAGATTTACAGTGACAATTAGGGTTGGGTGAGCTGTTATTGTGTTATACACAATTGTGTATGGACCTCTCATGTTTCTGCCTATTTTATCTTGTCCTAAACATCTCTATTTTTCCTGGCCATTTGCGTTCCTGCTACTCTTTTCTGGTGCTCTCTTTTTTAATCTACCTGCTACTCTCTTCTAGTGCTCTCTTTTTTAATCTACCTGCTGCATGTGCTTTGACACTCCTTACTTGTCCACCTGCACTCCACTCCTCTTTCCAGTCATCACTGTAACAAAATGGACAACTAGTGTGTGGGCGTGAGTTCACGCCCATGCAATATTTATGCATAGTCGTGAGTGATTGCTCATAGCTGTGCAAAAATTCCAACATGGTCGTGAGATTCTTCACCATTTTCTTCATTTTCTTGTCTTCTTTTTGTATTATTCTTGTTTTAATCTTCTTCTTCTTGCTCCATGAAGACAAGTGAGTGTGAACCTTTAGAAAACGACCTAATTATAATGCTTTTAACTCACTTTAACTTTTTTGCTTCCGAATTGTGCCTAAAATCAAATATAAACTAAAATTAGTATCCTAAGCATTTTCTTAGCAATAATCACTAAGTTCTATAGAATAAATTCATAATCAATTAAACACATATCAGATAAGCTGATTCAGAAAATAGGAGTGAGAAGGACTGCAATTTATTTCCCAAATGCATCTTCCCTTGAGGAAATACAAATGGAGCCAACGAATCCAAACCGAATGTTTATCCTCCAGGATCCACCATAATAGCTTAGAATAAGAGCTTGGTTAATGAGTTTCACTGGAGAAATGTTTAAGCCCCCTTCTGCTTTCAGAAAATATAGCTAAGCCCATTTTACTTTTGCAATACCTTTGGCACCATTTGAGTGGTTCCATAGAAATTTTTTGAAGAGATGCTAAATTGTTTTGATAACTTTCTTTGAAAGGAAAACATGAGAGCTCCAATAGAAGTGGAGGGAATTAAAGACTGACTTCACAAATTAAACCTTCCCCGCATAAGAAAGAAATTTGTTAACCTAAGAGTGGAGCCTTTTCTAGATTTTTTCAATAAGGGGAATGCATTCAGCAAACCATAGTCTCTTTGTTGATATGGGGAGACCTAAGTATTGCAGTGACGGGGGTTTCATCAGCATACCAGTGGCAGAAGCAATAGAGGATTCGAAGTTTAAGGCTCCTCGAGATAAAATGAAGTGGCTTTTTTGGAGATTTATATGTAACTTGGAAATTCTAGTGAAGAAATCCAAGGATCGTTTAAAGGTTGTAATAGAGTCCAAGTTTGCTCTGCAAAACAGCAGGAGGTCATCAGCAAAAGATAGATTAGTTAGGCCAACCTTCTTACAGTAGGAGTGATATTTGAATTTGGGACTTGTTGTCTCTTCCCTTTTGATGAAGGAATTTACGGCTTCTATGCATAGGATGAAAAGGAAAGGGAAAAGAGGGTTCCCCTGTCTTAATCCCCTAGCAGCCCTAAAGTAATTTGAGGAACTTCCATTGATGAGCAAAGAAAAGCTAGTCATAGAGATACATTCCGCCATTCAGTTGATGAAGACCTAAGGGAAGCCATGAGCTTCTAGCATTTTCCAAAGAAAATTCCATCTAACACTATCAAATGCCTTGCAAAAATCGATCATAATAGTGCAATTTGGAGTGGATTGAGATTAAAATTTGTCTTTTAATAGCTCTTGAACTACTAGAATGTTGTCACCAATCTGTTGGTTGCACATAAACGCACTCTGTTTGTCGCTAATGAGGGAGGCAAGAACTTTCTTCGGCCGCCTAGCAAGAATCTTTGAAATGATTTTGTAAAGAACATTTGAGCAGGCAATCGGCCTGAAGTCACTAAATCCAGAAGGATGAGAACCCTTAGGGATTACGTATAGAAAGGTTTTATTGACCATTTTGAGCAACTTGCCACTGGAAGAAAAAATTCCTTAACTGCATATTTGATGAAAGGACCAGTGATAAACCAAGATTTTTGGTAAAAGTGTGCATTCAGTCCATCTAGCCCAAGAGCGTTCCTACCATCCATGGAAAATGCCACCTCTTCAATTTCCTTATCCTCCACCAATTTTTTTTAATGTAGCTGCTTCCTCTCAAGTTATTCTTGTGTTAATAATCTCCAAGAGTTTAGCTGAAGAGACATGAGCTAAACCCGGTGTATCAAGCAGTGAAGAATAAAATGTTTTCACCTTCTGTTGGATATTGTCAAGGCTGTGAAGCTGGACCCCATCATCAAGGTTGTAAGTATATGGTTTTGGTTCTTTCTAGCAAGTATAGTATTGAAAAAAAAAACTTAGAACACTTATTTCCATCTTTAAGCCAATTGGTCCTTGCTCATCGTTAGAGCAAGGAGGAATGGTTACTAACCACTTTCATGTATTTGGAATTGGCTTGGTTTTCTCTAGCTTGAAGGAGGGCATCTTGAGGAGAGGAGGCACAAAGTTGCTAGATAGCAATGAGATTAGGTTGAGTTGACTTAGCAAGAGAAGTGTTAGAGCCCCTTAATGAGTTGAGAGTCTTGAGTTCATGTTTGATAGCTTTGAGTTTATAGATGTTCTTAATTCATTAGTTATGAAAAATATATTTTCTTCATAAATCATTTTTTAAAATTCATTATAAATATTATCAATAGATAGTTCTTCTACTTCGATCCAAAAATTAGTATGATCAATACAACAGTATTACCTAGATCATACGTTCTCTTCTTACTAAGCACTCTGAATATATAATAGAGATATTATAAAGTCAATAATAAAAATAAAATTAATGAAAAATAAAAGCAAATCAATAAAATACATGTTCTTCATTCTTATATTATAAGTAATGTAAACAAGATCATTAAGCTTTGATGTTCTAAATGATTTCATTTTTTATTTGAATATATTAAAAAAATGCTTCAATTATGTTCATAACGTAATGTAGAAGTTGTTTGACTGAGTAATCTAATAGCGAGTTTTCTTAGTATTAGAGCACTTTGGCTAAATAACCTCCACCACTCATCTATTTTTTAAATTAATAATTATGAGAAAGAAAAAATTATTAATAATTAAAGGATGAACTAAAAGTATGGAACTTACCAGGATACATTTTTTTTAATCGTAAGTTCTCTCTTTGCAAATGATCTAGTAAAACTCCTTAAACCTTCTTCATACAATATGATTTCATTTATCACCTTTGATTGCTCTTTAATAAATAAAATACCTTTGCATTTAATCACATCAAAGAGACTACCCATAATATCATTTATACATGCATCTCCACTATACAAGCAATATGGATTAAGAAAGTAAGCTGTTGAGTGGATCATTTGAGTAAGATGCTTAGCTTATCATCAGTCAAGAATATATGCATAAAGCTTGTACTGTTTCTCCTTCCTTTTAAAAAGACTAATAATTGTTTTGTGAACTTTATACATGCCATTATAGTTAACAATCCTCAAAAACCTTATAAATGGAGCCATAATCTTCATAATGATCAAGTAGACATCCTAAAATTTATTATCTAGAATAATAACATAAACTTATTTTCTTTTTACACTTTTTAATAAGTTTTGACTTGAAAAATGTTTACTTCTTATTAAATTATGAAGTCATTGTTTATGTTCATAAGCACTTTTCAAAGTAATATATGTAGTTACAAACCTTTTCAATGTAATATATATAGATGCAAACCTAGTAGCAGTAGGATGTATAATCTCAACCTAATATTTTTGCTTTCTTAACTAAAACAAAAATGTAATATGATCATACATAAAAATTGTAATCTTGGATTCATATAAAGCAATAGTAAAATTATGATCCATGCCACCAATATATTTTAACATGTTATTTACACAATGAGAAACATGTGGATACCAATAAATATGCTCATACTTTGATTGCAATAAGTATTCAACTGATACATAATTAGCTGTGTTATTTATAATAAAATGAACAATTCTTTAGTTAAACCCACTTGATAATTTGAGAAAACAATTTAGATAAAGCATGAGAACTTTTTACCATACCAAAAACGTCAACTGACTTGATAAAATTTGTTCTAATATTATAATAAACCAAGAAATTAATCAAGGTTCTTTTCTTTGATCAATCCACCTATCTATCACAATAGTGTATCTTGATGATTCCTAACTAAACTTATATATAGCTATAATCAACTAACATTTCTTTTCTAAATCTTGAAGAAAAGGCACACAAATCTCATAATAAGAAGGTACCCTAAATCTTAAACCCCTTATTATTGTAGCATATATTGCTTCTTGAAAATATGGTGAATTTAAGTCTTTTAAAGGAATACTTAAATGATAAAACCATCTAGCACATACTTTGTTTAAATCCAAACAACATCCTTATCAATCAAAATAATTTTAAACTAGGTTGAGAATCAAGATTAATTCTTAGAGAAAAATAAGAATCTATGTTAATAATAGCTTTCCCTTTTCTCGTATGTAATACTTATTGTGCTTCAATATCTCCAAAAGAGATATTATGAGTATCTTTATCTTCCTTTTTCTTTTTTACATATTACTGCAAATAATTTCCATTCTTCTAATGTACATCAAATGGTTTTTTTTTGCAGGAAGCAATATTACTCTTAATATCAGTAAGATGTTCTTTCACTCTATAAATTCCTCCCTCTTGAATTATTCTATCGTAAAACATACAATTATATTGGATATTTCCATTAAATGTTCGAGGACAAGAAAAGCAATTCCATGATGGATTAGACTTACCATGAATAAGGGATGCTAAGTTCTTCAAATATTTTTCTAATGATTACATATTCTTCGTTTTAATTTTAACTTGAAAATATGAGAAAAATATTTTTGTTAGTTTTGTATAAAAATAAGTCACAAAAATAAACAAAACAAAAATAAGTCACAAATAATGAACCAAAGATTTAAGATAAAAAGATAAGATAAGATAAAAGATAAAAGTCTAAAAATGAAAATACCCTTTAACCATTGTTTTAAAAATCAAACCGAAAGTTAAATCGGTGAGAAGAGAGATTTAAGGTTTAAAAGGTTCCATCGGTATTAAATCGTCATAAAATTAAAGAATTTAAAATATGATTGAAAGAGATTATCCTTACTCACCAAAAATTTTGAAATTTAATTGAAAAAGAGATTATTAAATAAAAACTAATTGATTTATTTTAGTCTCTAAGAAATTATTAATTTTAAAAATTACCAATTAATTAATTAACAAATCAGCTTTTAATAAAAAGAGTTACTAAAGTAATAGAATAAAAAAGTTAAAAATTAAACCAAAAGTTTGTTCAAGATTTTTAGATTGAACTAGTAGAACCGACTGAGCTTTTTAATTGTTGCCTTTAACTTTGTCTTCATGATTCTTGTGCCTATTTATTTATACAAGATTTGTCTTCAATCACTACGAACAACAAAATAAATAACAATAAAAAGGACGGTTAACTTATGATCTTTCACACAAGGAACAAAAGTATATATAAAAGAAACAAAAGAGAGGTTGAAAGAGAATTGAAAACATTAAAGAAAATCAATTCAAGTAAGAGATAGAAACTAAAATATTTTCCAAGATTGAATAAATCTAAAAAGTCACTAAAAGGTTGAAGTATATTTAAAGGACATGTCCCTCTTTTTTTTAATGTCCTTCTTTAAATATACTTTTTAAACTTTAAATATCACTTGGTAACACACTCTTGAATTATCCTAAACAAAATTACTTATCTATACTAATTAATAATTCGATGCATTAGATAACTTCAACATTTCTGAAGGATAAAAATAGCAATTATCTTTTAACATTAATAATTTAAAACTAAATTTTCAATTAAAGTAAAAAGAAATAAATAAAGATAACATACTTTGAAAAATATAATTTGTTAGTGAGAATGTGTGAGGGACTTGAGTGAACTTGCCTAATTTTAATACATTAGTTGTTCTTTTAAGAAAAGCTAATAACGTCTATATAAATAGTCTTAACAACAGTAGGAATTTGGAAGATGGCTCTATTTTTACAAGTTCTATACTTTTATTTTGTCATTTTCCTCGAGCAAACACAAAAAGCTCTAAAACCAAATATGGCTAAACTATCATCCACGAAAACTAATAAAGACACCGAACAATTTTTTGATCGAATGCACACTCGATTGGCTCTATGCAATGACTCCAAACTCCAGCCCTTACTCTCCAACCATCCTTTGTAACAAAGTTGTTGTTATATTTTTCTATCTTTCTTTATTTTATTCATTTATCAGAGATTTACAATTCTTCACAGTTCAAAAAAACCAGTTGATTTGCTTCTTAACCAACCGATTTTTATTCATAATAGTTATAAACACAAATTGAACTGAAAATCAGACCAATTTACACTTATTTCAATCAAATTGCCTAGTCCAGCACAATTTTAGAGTCATTGGGATTTACAAAAATAGATACAAATTAATTCATCAAAAACATTTTTAAATAAAAAGGATCAATAGAAAGAAAGCCATTAGTGCATAAACAAGTTTGCAATATGTCAATTTCAACAAAAATTTCAAGTATGTATTTATATATCATATTGTGATAATTATACATTCAAGATCCTAAGATTAATTATTGTTTTAGGTAATTAAATTTATTTTTCTATAAGATAAAGTTTTTTACATGTGGTATCAAAGCTTGTGTTTTGTACATGTAATTTCTTTGTTTGTTAATGAATCTTTATTATTCTAGATCTTGATTTTATGTTTTAATAATGGTTAAATGTTTTAGATCTTTGAGATCGTATTTTTCTGTTTAAATTGATAACATATAACTCTTAGTTTTTAGAAAAGGAATATAACCCCTTTAAAATTGTCAAAATTCATTTATCGAGTAGTGATGTATCACTAGGTTAAATTGTCTCAAGAATGAAGATGATTGAAAAAATTATAGTTTTGTCCAAAGTTTTTTAAAAAATGATAATTGCCTTTGTTTTATTTAAAGGCATAATTATGCCATTTAGTTTGTTCATAATGCTCATTATGCCACTGGTCTCTTCATAATTATGATTCTACCACTGGTTTTAAGAAAATCACAATTTCATCACTAGTTTTGTCGAATATATATGATCCTACCACTACTTTTTAGAAAATTATAACTTTGCCACTACTTTCATACGACAACTTTGCCATAGTTCAATATTTGTAGCTTTATCCTTGCTTGTAATTTTATAGTTTTACCACTCTTAGTGAAGTACTTGTAAACTAATTTACATTTTTTTCCTTTTAAATGTGGCTCAAGTGGTAGGAAGAAAACTCTTAAAGAATTTTTTTGTAATTTATTAATTCATGATTCATGCAATAAGAATTTTGTCCTTTAATAAAAATGTTTTAAATATTTTATCATATTTTTATAAGTATATAATATTAAAATAAGACTTATTATTTATTAATAAATTTTGTATTTATTATTTATTAGTAAATAAAGTGGCCAAACTATGATGATGGCATGAATAAATAAATAAAATGTTAATTGTTCATATTACTTAACAAAATGCTATAAATAAAGTGAGTGTTAGAATGATGTTTTCTATTTTATAATCTTTTGATTCACCCTAAAATGAGTTAAATTATTGTACGAGAGAGTAAATATAGGAATGAAAGTAAATACCCACATGTTTAAGAAGTCACATGCTAATACTACACAGATGAATCAAAAGGAACAAATGGTAAATAAATGTAAGTTCAATAGGAAATTGAATACTAGCAGAAAGATTGCCTAAATGTAAGGCTTGGTTCGAAATTATGATTATGTATGTGTTGAATCAAACTTAAGTGAAGTTCCTCTAAATTCTTGGTGGATTAATTTTAATGCTACTACTTATATTTCTAATATGATGTAGGGATTTCTTATGATTCAAACTATAAACCCAAATGAGAATTTTCTCCCTAAGGGAAACCATATGAAGGCTCCGGTTAAAGGCATAGGGACTTATCATTTGATCCTAAGTTCTACTCATCAACTATATATTTTGGAAACTCTTTATGCATCTTTAATTTATAGGAACCTAGTTTCCATTTGAAAACTTGATCTTATGGGGTTTAAAGGATATTTTGGATATGGATGTTCTAATTTATTTAAAAACACTTTACTTATTAGTTATGTTGTTCTTATCGATGGTTTATATAAATTGAAACTTGATAATTAATTTGTTGAAACTTTGCTTCTTTTTTATGGTAATGTTGTAACTAAATATATTACATTAAACAAACCCCTCAAATAAGAGGTTTCTCATTTTTACTGTTTAGGATGGAATGTGTTGCAATATAAAACTTTCATCTTCCATTTCATTCCATTAATAAACTTCCAACCAAACATAGCCTAAAGGAATTACAATTCTTGACCACTAATTTCTCCAAAATAGATATATGAGCTATACCAATTTCCTCCCTCATCTCTATCATAGATCATTGGGAGAATTTGACTAATTTAAGGAAATGAGAATAACTAAACTCAATGGAACAAGAACCATTCTCCAAAATTAACGTGAGGTTTGGAGCCTCTAGAACTGAAGCTTCAAACTTCCAGTATCTTATTATATGCAGTCTCTCAAAGAAGAAAGGCGCATAGGCAAAATTCCTTTTAACTTAGGGCAAGCTACAAACAAGAGCTTTCAAAGAAGAAGGAAAGCTCCATTGCCAACTCCCTTTCCATAGGGAATCCATTCCTAAAATTGTGGCATTTTTCAAACCTTAAAATCTCTAAGGGATTTAATGGTTTGATGGATGAAGAGGCAAAGCTATCTATTCATATGCCAAAGCTCTTATTGCCTCAACTCATAATTAAATTAGCTGTGGGCATTGGTTTGGGTGTTTTAGTCCATGTGGATATTTAGTTAGTCATTAATTTTTTATCTAAAAGCCTACATATCATGGACAAAAATGATTCTGGTAGTTAAATCATCAAAATACTAATAAATTAATGTTTTGAACTGAATTGTTAAAGTTATAAAAGGATAGTCACTTAATTCAAAATTTTTCTTATACCTGCAATTCCGAAGGAATCTAAAAAAGTTAAAAATAATATGAGAAAAATGTTGGAAAATTGCAACAGATGTCCAAGATAACTTATACGTCAGGAGTGCGTCATCCTTTTTGTTTTTTGTTTAGGTGGATCGCAACTAATACGATTACACAGTGAATCAAACAATAGCAATTTAATAAAAATACACTTTCAGAAGACATGGATTCTAGAAGTCAATAATTGCATTGATGTTATTTGGTAGCATATATAATTTGGAAAGTTAAAATAATAATGAAGATCTCTCAGCCATGGAATGATATAAATTCTGGGGAGCGATAATTTATGGATGTGAGGAATAATAGGTTGCTTGAGAAAGATGACTTAATTGAAGAGGTAATAGAATACATTAAAAAAAATACAAGAGAGCATGAGATTGTTGACCTTTGCGTAGCAGCGTCTATCATGTGTGACAAAGTATAGGCTTTGGATGATAGTTATTGCTAGTCCCTATCGATTAGAGGAGGAGCAGGTTTTTTGTTTGGCGTGTACAATAAGAGATGGAATCTCTTGGACGTGGAAGTGATTACGGTGAAGTGAAACCCTAATTTTACCTACCATTTGCATCTACTTTCAAGTAACAAAATAAACATCTAGCATAGATTTTTTACACATACCACCACGACCTTGGGATATAAGATCCTCCGTCTAGTTTTATAGTGTCTTATTTTATCCTATGAATTTCAGCAATTCAATTATATGGGTCCTACTTCATGGGACAGAATAAGACACCATAAAATTGGACAAAAGATCTACACTCCCAGGACCTTAGTATACATCATGGAATTCTTTCCAAAGAGGAAACATACTAGCTAGTATTATATAATTTACTGAATCACATGGATGTTTTTTATACTGAAAAACAGCATATAATCTTAGGAAAGCTACTTCTACCTCTTACAATTAAATTAAACCTCCAATAGTATAAACAAAATTCATATTGTCTACAAATATCCTTTCCACTTGAAAATTTAGAACCCACCATAAACAACACCTGTAGATAGGTTGTTGGTCAGAGGCACATTAATCATGCCTTAAAAACTGCCTTTTATGTCTCATCGAAGACAATTGATGAGTATAAAAGAAGCCAAACGCAAATCATTAAGGCTGTTTACTAATGCTGGTAGGTTATCAAATCGTTTATCATGGTCAAAGGTGACATAAATTACTAAACCAAACCTTACGTCCAATCTTCTTAAGGATTGTAACAAATGGTTGTATTCCTCTGGAGCTTCACGTCACTATCTTTTCGCAAACTAACTTACTACAAGTTTGGGTAAAACTACAAGCCAAAGCACCATGTAAGGTATACATATCATTCGATACTCGATCTATGGTTGCATGATGTTAGGAAAATATGTCCAGCAATATATATTCGTGTTATTAATAATCTAAAATTTATTAGCTAGAAAGAGGGAAAGTTTTACCTGAACAATAGCATGTTATTTATATTAGTTGTTGAAGAGCTATCTGTGACCCTGTGAGGTTCCAATATCACCAAATCGAATATTTATGGATTGAGCAAATGTTTCTTGTTCAACTTAATATACATCAGCGCTCTAACAATAATAGTATTGAAAAAAAATTGTACACGAAATTACATATTAATTGCATAATTAATCAACACAAATAATTAACCCTATAATTGGAACATGCCATATTGAATAATTTGATGGATAAATACCTGAAAATTGGGGAAACATTGAATCTATTGTAGTTTTCCGTGAAACGATGTGATCGAGACGCAGAGGATTTACTACTGCTATTCCAAACCTGATTAGCAAAAACACATACAGTTTTCAATGGGGCGACTGTATTTAAAGGTTGGCTAGTAGTAAGGCCTCCTGTGCTTTATAATACATGGGTCAAGCCTACCCATCATAGCAGGCCCATAAACACAGGCCCAATGACACGTTAAAGAGAGAATTACTATTGACATCAAATTAATCGGAGTTTGTTCACAATTATGTTTATTATGCTAGTCCACAATTATGATAAAATTCTATCAATTAAGCCACTATAATTGTATTTAAGCATTAAGCTAACATGGCTCTCATCCAAACCGTGAATAACTAGTACGTTTTTTTCAATGTTAGGCATTAAGCTAACATGGCCCTCATTAAATTTAAAATGTCGTCAATCAACATCAACGAACCCTTTACAACCTTCTACTTCTTTCCTGCTTGATATAATTTGATGGGCATCATCTCAATTGAAAGCGAAAGTCAACTTGATTGATCACTATTTCACCATCCACTCCACTTGGCATAGTCGAGATTGGACATTAGAGTATCAACCTTTGCAACATCGTTTTTATTCGTGTTATTTTAAACCACAAAAGTTAAAAAGGAGAAAAAGAAATAACTTCGACTGTCTCCACTGAAGAGTCGGAGTTCTAGCATCGAATGTGAAAGATCTCAATTTCTTTAGATTCTTTCCGATCTCTCAAAATCTTTTGACCAATTCTTACTTTTAATCAGTCATTCAGTCAGTATTTTACTAGCTAATAGAGAAGAGGAGAGTGAAAGAGAAAAGATGACTTGTAAAAATTTAACTAATCACAATGTTGTTGCTTTGTCTAATCATGGATGAAGTCATCAGCTGTCACAAACTTGCTATAGAACAAGTTGACTTGGTGAACCCCTGATGTATAGTTTTTGTTTTCTAATTATTAATCTGGAGACCTAACACCTTGGATTTTGGTAGTCTTGCTTCAGCTTTTCCCTCAGGGTTCATTCTCTTTCCTTCTTTGGGTAAACGTCATATCCTTTCTAATGTACATCTTCGGTGGTCTTAGGTAACTCGGGTCAAGTTCACGGAAGACTACTATATACTGTCTACTGCTAGAAATTAGGAGCTAGGCCACCATAAAGTTAAATAATGTAGAGTGCGGTGTGCATTAGTTTTTGTTGTCACTCCTTCTCAAGCCTAGCTCCTTTGTGAGTTCATCAAGATTCAAGCAAAAACAGCTTTTACCCTCAACAGTAAAGATGATCCTCGACAAGCATGAAAGTGGGCATTAAGATGATATTTTCCACTTATACTCAAATTCAAGTTCACAAGAAAAGGTCCCTTCATAGATTGGCTAAGTGATGTTGTTGATTCTGAGACACAAATAAAGACTTCAGATAAAGTTAGGAACAACTGTGTCAGTTTTCGAATATTAGCAGTCGCAGCATTCCGAATACCTGCTAGAGATGGAAGAAAAAGACGACATTATTATTTAAAAAAGTGTGAGTGCATGCGTGAGCCTACAAGATAGAAAGAGCAGCACTTGACTTGGAATGTGGAATTCCGACTGATTTGCCACTCTTTAATTTTAGACTTGTTCAAAGATGAAGGCTCCGTGTATAAAAGAAACAAAAAAGTATCTATTCAATGTATAAGACCAAGTTGAATTCCAAGTAATCTAAAGGTTTACGAGAGACTAATGTTTCTCAAGTCCAGTCCTTTGTAAAACTTCAACCGCAGTCCCTTTGACTGCTTGAATATATATACTATTGTTCTTGCGCAATCAGCTCTGATTCATCGGCGATTCTAACCAAAATCAAGAGGGGAACTAATTAAGAGTCTTGCTCTATTTGTATCAACTAAGAAACATGGCAATGAAAGGACGGATTCTCCTGGAGGAATGATACATGAAAAGGATTATCGTTATATAAGTCTATAAATAAATAGGGTTATATTGAACTTAATAAAACCGGAATACAAAGCTGTTATACATTTTCTGCAAATGAGGATCCATAAATAGCATTTCAAGATACCCTTTATCATTGATCACGCTTTAGAACTCGAGGCCCGAGGAACTAGTAAAGTCATTTTCTACATTAATAAGAAAACAAGTCAGAATTTGATAAAATAGAGGTGCTGTGCTGGCATGGGCCAAGGTAAAATCACCGCTCATAGTCATTGATGTCCATATCAAGTGCAATAAAACAAATTGCGCATAAAATCCCAGAGTGAGAAGGCCCTTGGAATTTACAGAACATTAGTGTAATTGTAGTATAGAACAGCCAAGGATTTGATTCTTGGCATCTCCAAAGTAATATCCAAGATTCTCTGTGCTAATGAGATATTTGCATACGTCTCCACAAATCCTATCCAGCCAGGCCATCATATCCTATGGAACGAACCAAATGTGCTAAGCTGCAAAATCTCAACAGCCTTGCACGTATAACCATATCTTCTAGAAGGCCAGAAATCAGCTAGGATCTATAAAGCATGGACACGGTAAAATGGGGCCTTGTTTGTATGTCTGAAACGTATTTGACACGGACACGCAATAGGCACGTGTTTGTACGTGTCAAAAAAAATATTTTCATCGGTTCGGACACGTTTTAATATGGTTCGTAACATTTTTATGAATTATTCAAAAATTTATTTAGTTGACATGGATAATCTTCCTTATTAAGACAGATATAATTGTTTAGAACTTCTCAAATCCCTTGGTTTTCCAACCGACATCGCTCCTCTTTGTTTTCTCAAATTCTTCTACAGTGGTTCCATCTGTTCTTCATACGACGCTAGCTTCCATCAGCTCCTTCACGTCTGCACTGGTTCTTCATACAATGTTGTCTTCAATCTGTTCTTCACATCTGCTCCATCTATTCTTCATACAACACATCATTCAGGTTCATTAAAGATAACAATTGAAAGTGACTTTTTTTTTAATCTCATGAAGTAATTGAAAGATAACAATTGAAACCTCACAGATATTTTGACACGTCAAAGATAACAATTGAAAATTGGATATGGAAATCAGTAACAGTTTTGAGGTGAAAGTGACTTTTTTTGACTTTATGGTTGAAAATTAGGTTGAGAGATCTTATGGAACAAAGATGTGTTTCCAAGGAAGATTTCCAATCATATAGCTACTGGTAATAATGTAGCTATAGTACAATATAAGTATAGTGTGTGATATTTATTAAGTCCTCTTTTATTTTTCTAAATTTGCACTTCACACAAAATGCCATCTTATAGCACTCACATTCCTTTCCTCTTTAACAGACAAGCGTAATTTGAGTACAATTAAGTTACAGTGTTACACAAAAATGTGTTTGGTTGGAAGTTCCTTTTCCCGTCTTGCTTTATTTATCGACATAAAAACACTTTATTGTTTTTTGATATTGTTTACTTGTTTGTTAATACAATTTGATATCTTAATTAGGTATTTCAGTCAACTATTCTCCTTTTTCCATGGCTTCTAGTAGTGGTGCTGAACAAGAAAATTTAGAAAAATCACCATGGAAATATGTGGTGAAGAAAAATAAAACAGAGGGTGGTGGAAACTTTGAGTTTGAGTATAATTTTTGTCATAATTCATTTAGAGGTTTTTACACTAGGGTAAGGGCGCACTTGTTCAAATTGCCAGGCAAGAGAATTCGAGTTTATGGTGACATTCCATCCTCAAAGGTGACAGAACTTAAAAAAATTGACAATGAAGCTACATTGTTGATTGAAAATTTCAAGGCAAGACCT
>JANKOE010000002.1:35421551-35432512 GCA_026284465.1 Erythroxylum citrifolium | reverse complement strand
AATGATTAGTAATAAAAATTACTTTATTTTAAAAATAAAATAAAAGCCGACCTAACTAAGTAATTAGCTAATTTTCAAAAAAACTTTGTCAAGGGGGGGGGAGGCAGGAGGGGGGGGAGAATTTTTTTAAAAATTTTGAAATTTTGGCTAAACAATCCCCCTATTATTCAAAGTTTTCAATATCGGCCAGTATTTGGTTGATATTTTAAATACCAACCGGTACGATGCGAAATTATCGATACTGATCGATACCAACGACTGATATCTTTAAACATGGTTCGTACCGTTTTTCAGCCAGTTCAGCACCTTCCAGTTGGCACCATCCGATACGGTACAAAACCCATAACGTAAGTAGTAATACAAAATATGCAATTAATAGATAAAATTGGTGGAGTTTACCATGTTTTCTTATAGTTATTGTTAGTAAAATAGCAATAATTTAAATTGGAAGGACTTACCTGAATTCAAGGCATCATTAAAAATCACTGCTCTAAATCGAAAATTCCTTCTCTTCGATGTAGCAGGATAACAGGATCTGGCTCCAGGGTAAACGCCTTTTTCACTAGTTTCGGTATGCTCCAAAGGGCGGAGTAGAAACTGTCTCCAAGAATTAAGCAGAAGAACCAAGAAGATAGCAGATTTGAAGAAGATGGGTGTGTGTTATGATTTATTTTCGTATACAAGAGATAGCTTAGAAAAGGATGGCTTTAAGATAATTTTGTAGAGAGAAAAACATGAGAAAGAGAGAGAGTGTAGTGTTATGTGTCTATCTCTTATTAAAAAAAACCAGCACCCAGTGGGTATATATATATACTGAAAAATAAGAACGTTGGTGGTAATAAAAATGGCAATTAAGAAATATGAATGCAAGGAACGTTATTAACATTATGGTAATAAAAGGTAATAAAAACAATGGACATTGCATGAAAACGTTAGAAACTGAAAAACAAGAAATGTATGCATTTAATCAAGTTTTGGAACAACCAAAGCACCAACAGTTATAACATAGATACAAATGTTAGCATGTTTGCTTAAAGGATCGTGAAGAAGAAGTTTATACCTCTAGACCAAGTCTCCACAACTGGACAGCTCCACCAACGACAGATAGAAGAAGACATTTTTATCCTAAAGAGGAAGATCAAGTATTAAGAAGAAACAAATGAAGAAGCATGAGTCAAGATAGGAATCCCTACCTTGGTTGAAATCATTAGCACAGAGAAGTAGAACGCACCTAGTGACTTTACCCTAATTTGGAAACTTCTTGATCTCCGGGAGGGATTACTTTACCATTTATAGAAACAACACAAACACTAACATTTTGATATACTTCTGCCCTCACTACATTGTCTTTTGTTTTAGTATTAGCTTGATATAGTAACTAGCACAGTGTCATTTTTGGTTGTTCCATGATTTCATTAACGTTGTCATTTAGCTTTTTTTTATGAAAGGTAAATAATATATTGAACAAAATCATATATACAATGATCTTTGGGGCATACCTGATCAAGACAGTAATCCAAAAAATACATCAATTCCCCAATACATCCGAAAAGAGGCTATAGCCAAATATATACAATGATCTTTAGGGCATACCCCAATCAAGATAGTAATCCAAAAGATACATCAATTCCCCAATTCATCTGAAAAGAGGCTATAGCTAAAAATACATCAAACTCTCCAATACATCTGAATTATCAAAATGTAATAAGATCGATAGGGTACAATCTATATAAGATTCTGTGCATAACTGTTTTAATTTTGAGAACTACATCTAAGCTCGTAGTAGAAGCAGACTCTAGCTATATGAGATTACTTTTCTTCCATATTATGTATATGGTACACATGAATGCAAGTCTAGTGGCTTTGCTTCTAAGACATGCTCCAGTGTAGTCTTTTCGAATCAATTTGATGGCACTAGCTAATATGGACATGGTTCGAGTCAATCCTAGCTATACCCAGCTTGCATTCCAAACTTCACCTGTAAAAGAGCACTTGAAGAATAAGTGGTCAACAGATTCTAGTTCAACATTACAAAAGCCACATGTTTGATCTATCTCCAAAAATTGTAAATTATCCTTAGTTGGTAGTCTATTATGAAGACTAAGCCATGCAATGAAGGAGAATTTTGGGGTATGTACTACTTCCATATAAAAGCCATCCATGGTCTTCGTGTATGCTTAACTCTCAAAAGTTCATAAATTCTCTGTGATGAAGGGATTCCATTTACACAGCTTTTGCATGCCATGAACTACTTCCCTTCGACCTCCCAATTTTACCACCAGTTCATCCCAAATCTATGCCAGTTTTTTCAACAATGGTGAGTCACGGTTTTGGGGATCCCAATCCCAAATGGATATACCCTTCAAATACACTTCATGTATCCACCTTACCTATAATGAGTCTACTTTAGCATGAATATTCCATAGTACTTTAGCCAGTAAGGCCGAGTTCCATTGCTTGCAATTTTTTGATCACATACCACCTTCATCGTTTGGAGTACATATATTTTCCCATGCCACTCTAAAGTACCGACCACCCCATAGGAACAATCTACAAATGGAGGGTAGCCTCTCCAGGATGATTGTAGGGATAGGAAAAGCTTGGAGCCAAAATGAAAGCACTCCTTGAATGACTGAATTTATGAGTTCAATTCTGCCCGCATATGAAAGGGAATGACCCTTCCATGAAGTAAAATAAGCCTCTACAAATTCTATAAGCACAGAAAATTGGGCCATCGAAACCTTCATAGGTGCCAATGGGACTCCCAATTATCGGACAGGAAATTCTCCTAAAAGGCACTCCACCATCTGCCTTATGTTCTCCCTCTCATATCCATACACCCTTGCTAGGTATATACTAGACTTTGATACATTCACCTTCAACCCTGCCACCCTTTGCAATTCGTCCAACACGTCTACTAGCATGCCTATGGAAGCTTCATCACCTCTACAAAATAGCATAAGATCATCCGCAAAAGCGAAATGGGTAATTCCAAACTGTTTACACTTCGGGTGGAAGTGGAATTGAGAAGTTGTTGTTTTGCTTTTTAATAACCTTGAAAAATACTCCAGCCCTAGTAGGAATAGTATGGGTGACATTGGATCACCTTGTCTTAGTCCTCTTCAGCCTTTGAACATCCCATGCAGTGAACCATTTATTGAGATCGAGTAGGAAGTAGTTTGCACACATTCTATGACCCACCATATAAATTTTGTAGGGAACCCCAAACCTATTATCATGTTCTCAAGAAACTCCCATGCAACCGTATTATAGGCTTTTGTAATATCTAGTTTTTTCATGCATCTTGGTGATATCCTCTTTCTTGTAGAACCCCCTAACAAGTTCCTAGACTAGGAACATACTGTCAAGCATGTTTCTCCCTGGCACAAAGGCAGTCTGAGCTGGATCAATAATTTTCCCCATGACCTTCACCATATGCTCATTCAGTATTTTGGTAATCACCTTGTAAGCCACATTTAGGCAAGCAATGGGTCTAAAGTAAGTTACTTTTGGTGCAGCCTTAATCTTAGGAATAAGGGTGATAATGGTGTGGTTATTATATTTTAACAATTTTCTAATGGCAAAAAACTCCTGTACAGTTGCAATTACATCTGGCCCAATTCTTTCCCATTGCTTTTTGAAGAAGGCTGAAGTGTATCCATCTGGACCCGGGGCTTTGTCATTACCTATATCAAACATGACCCTTTTGATCTCCTCATTGCTGATTAGAGCAACTAAAGATTCATGTGTCTGCTCATCCAGGACCATTTCATTTCTTATAACTCCAAAATCTAGCTTATGCAGAGGAGATGTTGAACCAAGGAGGCCTTGGTAATAACTTAGGCAACAACTTACCACTTCTTCCATCAAGGTGGTTGCGGTTCCATCTTGCCTTATGAGGTGGGAGATAGTGTTCTGTTTTCCACTTTTCCTAACTACTGCAAAGAAGAATTTGGTGTTTTTATCAGCCTCAATGAGGTGTATACACGTAGCTTTTTGTTGAAAAAAGTGCCTTTCTGCATCCAGTAGAAATTCAACATGCTTTCTCTTTGTCTTCACTTCTTGATTTAACCCAATATCATCAGGCCTATTGAGGGAGGGCTTGTATGCTGCTTGAAAAACCTATTGTGCTTCCTTGACCTTGCTAGAGGTGTTCCCAAAAGCCTCAGATTTCAATAGCTTCATGAGGTATTTTAACTCCGTTAGTTTCCTGCATAGGGTATATTAGGTTGTGCCCTTCACTGCCATCTCCCAACTACTATATATAATATCCTGAATCTGAGGATGTGAAAAACTTAAAAGGTTTCTTACCTAGCATCTCTATACGGTTGATATCCACTAAAACTAGGCAGTGGTCTGACTCTGCCTTCATTTCTAAGAAGTGAGCTGAGCAATTATATCAAAGAGTCCTATGCTTGGTTCAGTAGGACCCTTTCGAGTTTAGCCCATAATTGATTTTTGTTCCAAATGTAAAATTCCCCCTACTTAGAGCATCTTCTAGCCCTAATGCCAATCTGAAATCCAGTAAGTCTTTATGTAGGTAATTCGAGGGAGGTTGGCACCCTAACCTTTCACTTGCAATACAAACACAATTGAAGTCACCCATTATGATCCAAGGCCCCACTGAATCCACATTCACTTCCTTAAGTTTCTGCCATAGCTCATTTCTTTTTGTGACACTATATAAACCATAGACAAATGAAACTGTATAAGTAAACTGTGATATGCTGCCCTGAATCCCAACATGAATGTATTACTCTCCTATCTCCAAAACCTGACATGTATAGAAAGTGGGATTCCAGATAATACACATTCTTCCTCCTGTAATGGAACCAAAATTATGACAGCATTCCTAACCTCTAAATCTATTTCTCATCATCTTGCTCACACTATCACTGGATAATTTTGTTTTAAGTAGACAAGCAAAGTTACAGTCGTGTTGCCTAAGGAAGTTGACAACACTATATTGTCACGAGGCTTTGTTTAGGCCTCGAACATTCCAGAATAGTAACTTCATTTTTCAGCTAGGGGAGGCCGCCCCCTCCTATCCTCTTTGAAGCTTCAATATTACTCTTACCCATATCCTCCCTATTACTGCCCTCCTACCTTATATTCCTCTTCTTACTCCCTGTCTTATTAGGTTGTGTCATGATTGCCTTCCCCTTGTTGGCAGTCGTGTAATTTTGTACCTTCTGCCATTCTCCCTCATATACAATTTTGGAACCCATCTGAGGTTGACTCTTTTGTCCCCTTATTCCAGTGATCTCTTCCCTGCATCCCATTCCTTCAGTACACCTTCAGTACAAATTTCCTTCTGCAATTGTTGTATACCCTCATTAGCAGTAATTCCTTCTTGAGCTACTTCCTCTTGGGCTGCTGATTGTTCCTGTATGCCTCCTCTATGCTGGTTCGTTTCCCTATCTTCCTCAACAGTTTCAGTATCCCCTGCAATTGTAGTATCCCTCATCTGTTTCTTCTTAATTTTTCCCCTTACAAACAAAAGGGTTGTGCCCAAATTTCTTACAGTGACAGTAGTAGTTAGGGTAGGTCTCATAAAGCACCATTTGAGTATATCTAGTACCTCCAGGCATTTTCACTTCAAAATGTGTTACAAGTAGTTTGGAGACATCAACTTCAACTAATAGTCTTACATAGCCTATATGTGACTTATTGCTGGTAATCTTATATGTGCACAAAGGCTTTCCAATTCGGGAACCAAACTTTGATAGCCCCCTTTCATTCCATAGCTCTAAAGGCACATTTGGAAGTTGCAACCAAATGGGAACTTCCATGAAGTCTTTGTAGTCAAATGCAAAACCTCAGGAAAGTTTCTTTAGCAATAGAGTTCTCCTATACACTACATACGGACCTCCTGCCAATAAAATGGTACGATCCTCTTTTGTATCGAATTGGAAAATCATCCAACACTGACCATGAGCCAGAATCTTACATTGTACATTCCATTTCGCTATCTGCCCTTCGAGACCCTTCATCCCTGGGAACCTCCCTGTGAAGTAACCTATAAGGCAGTATCCCTATGCTTACTCAATTTCTGTTACATCCTCTTCCTCCATGGTAACTTCCTCTTCTATTGGACAAAGTCAAGCTTCATTCCTTGTTTCATCTCTTTGTTGTTCCTGATAAACTGACATAAGAAGGTTTAGTGTTGCCTTCATCATGCTTGTCTGAAGTTGGTTTTGGCATTTTGTCAAGCACCTTCAGGGCAGGTTCTTCCTTCTCTGACTCTGACATTTCAGAATTTACATTTACCACGTCTGAATCATCCTCAGATGTAGTTGACTCATCATCACTATCAATTCCCCAGTTCCTCCCCCCACCAGTACTCACATTTGCACTTTTCCTTCGCAGACTTACTCCATTATTCTCATCAGTTAACAATCCCTCCTGCCTTTCTTCGCTGATAATGTTTTCCCTCTTTTCCCTGTTTCCCCTCGCTTGTTCTTGTCTACAAACACCAGCATTGGACTCATCCACTGCTTTCATTATCAACTGATTATTTTTCTTTGCCTCCACATTGCCTTGAATCCTGCCTTGCTGTATTAGTCTTGTTGCTCCATCTCTGCTTACTCCAAAAGCCATGTTCACTTCCTTGTCACCTCCCGTAGTATTCTGTGTATTGGCCTGTTTAGTCAGAAAATAGCTCTTTGCACTTACTTCCTGCACTTTATCATCAGCAATTTCTAGGTTTTTCATAGACGCCTCTCAGGCTACTTATAAACCCGTGACACAATCTACCATAATGTCTTTGCCCTTATGAGGCGTCTTCTTCTTCTTGCCTATATTCCAAACCCAAGAAGCCTGGCAAGGTTTAACCCTACAATGTCCAACCTTTAAAGTCAACACAAATTTCAATCTCAGTTCACTAGATGAGGCTAAGAGTTGAGCGTATGGTGGCCGCTAGGTACGCAATGCCTAGGAGAAAAATCGCCAAGGGTGAGAGAACTCACGTCTGTGTAGATTGTAGGAGAAGATACTGGAAACTTGTATGTTTATATTTCAAAATTTTTACAATATATTTAATTTTTCAAAAAAATATTTTCTTGCGTGTGTGTGTGTGTGTGAAATTAAATAAAGAGAAAACTATCAAATATTGAATAAATCAACACCAACTCAAAGGTTACCTTTTAACCAAGTATTGCGCATTACTAACATATTATTCTTTATTTGTTATTTAAACTACCGAGTCATTGTCCACTTACTTTTTATTATCTACTCCTTAGTTGATCCTAGTCTTTAGGAATTATGAGTTAGTAGGTTTGTTGCTTAAAATTAGCAAGTGAAGAGGGAAAAGTGGGATACTTACCATTGTGACCTATGCTAAGTAAAGGCATTGAATAACACTTAAATGAAGCACATCCTTCGAAGCTTTTTCTCTTCTATTGTTTGAGTACGCTATTAAGAGCACTTTGCTTATTTTATTTATTGCCAAGTTTTTGTCCTCTATGAGCTTTTATAGTCGAGTACTTCATTGTTTCATTTGAGAGCATCAAAACATTTATTTTCTATTAAAAGCTTTGCAGTTTTTTTTCATGAGATTGAGTGCTTTGTGAGAAATTTGGGTTCTTCATCACAAAAATTTGCACTACAAAATTATAAATTTCCATACCTAAGTTATCCAATTAGATGGAAGCATGCTAAAACATGTTACCATGATATTTTTAAAGGACTTTAATAATGAATCATATAAATATTTATTTATGGAAATTGCTGCAATATTTTTGGTATTTATATATGAATAAGTGATACATCAATATAAATATATAATTGGTTATTATAGTTGAATGGCATTGGTTATGATAGTTAAAAGTTTTATTCTATTAAAAAAATGGTAATGATCTCAATTATATTGCCTTTTCTTTTAATTGATTCTTTGTTAATCACTTTTAGTTTAAATAATTTGTTTCAATTGTAACGAGAGGATTTTTGTTAAAAATTGAACAACACTCTATGCCAATAAAGGGAAGTGGAATTCCAAACAGCACGTTGTCAGTGGTTCTAAAAAGAATGATGACAAGGTGAGCAGTCATCAAGGTGAATGGAGTGTTTGAGCAGGGGGAGGTTCTAAGAACTATGGCAATAGCCAAAAGTTTGAAGAAGAGTGTTACAAGGACAAGAAGAAGGATCATATGGCGAAACATTGTCAATCAAAGAAGAAGGGTGTGGAGAGTAATGTTGCTACTTTCAAAAGTGAAGATGAATGGGATGTTAAAATATTGTCAGTCAAAGAAGAAGGGTGTGGAGAGTAATGTTGTTACTTATAAAAGTGAAGATGAATGGAATGCTAAGGCATTCTTTGTTATAGATGAATAGGAACTAGCCTTTACAACAACAACATTCAATCAAATCTGAAGGAACTTCCACAACTTGAAGTAAGAATAGACATTATATGTGTAGGCTGTCAGTATAGAAACGTGCACCTGTTGTAGTATGAAGAGTCCAAATTTAAAGCAAAGGAACCATTAAAGTTGATTCACTTTGATGTGTTTGGACCAATTAAGCAAGCTTCCATTAATGAGATGAAGTACATAACGACCTTCATTGACTACTTCTCAAGGTATATGTGAGTTTACTTTATGAAGGAAAATTTTGAAACTTTTTCCAAGTTTAAAAAGTTTAAAGAAGTAGCAAAAGCAAACGTTGTTAGAAAGTTCATTGTCTATGCACATACAATGAGGGATAATACACCTCATATGAGTTCTTAGATTTCCTTTGGGAGTACAGAATACGCCATTAGTTCACATATGCCAGCACTCTATAGCAAATGGCATAGCATAAAAGGAAGAACTGGCACCTGGAAGAAGTATGTCAAAGTATATTTCATGCAAAGAATGTTCTAGAATGATTTTGGGTTGAAGTAATGAAGACTGCGGCCTTTGTGACCAACAGACTTCCTCAATAAAGGTTATGTTTTTTTCTCACCTTCTGAAAAAATATGGAACATAAAGCCTACTGTTGTATCATTTTCGAGTCTTTGAATATGTATGTTATATATTTGTATATAATCACTTATGTAGCAAGATGGGAAAAGAGGATGTTAGTGTATCTTTGTAAGATACAATAATTAATGGAAAGGATAGCAATGTTGCAATCTAACAATTAGGAAGTACTACATATCCCCAAATATGGTGTTTGATGAAGCTTCCTTATGGTGTTCCTCAAACAAGGAAATACTACTAAACTTAGGTGTTTTTAAAGGGGTATTGGAAACTTCTCAAATTCATTTGAGTTCAGATGAAGCTGAGGTTACAGATAATGGAGATGACAAAGAAGGCATAGCTTAAAATTCTTGGCAAACAGGTGTGTACCAAAGGCTAAGTGAAGATAATGAGCCAAGAGAAGTAGATACATTAATTGCACTCAAAAGATCAACAAGAGTCAAAAAGCCAAATCCCAAGTATGCCAATGCCACCATAGTAGAAGGAACATATGCAAAAGAACCACAGTCATCAGAGGAAGCATATCAGAATCCTAAGTTGATTAAACATTTGGAAGAGGAAATTGGTGCAATATAACGAAATTAAACATGGGAGCTCACACCAAATTCAGGAGATGTTAAGTCTATTTCCTATAAATGGGTGTACAAGATAAAACATCGCAAAAATGGATTCATAGAGAGGCACAAGACTTGTCTGGTAGGTCGAGGGTTCTCTAAACAATATGGACTAGACTATAATGAAATGTTTAGCACAGTTGCAAAGCTTACAACTTTACGAGTCCTACTAGCACTTGCAGCTAGTAAAAGCCAAAACTTGCGGCAGATGGATGTAAATAATGCTTTTTTGCATGAGGAGCTGGATTGGGAGATCTACATGGATCAACCAATAGGTTTTCAAAGTCTAAATCATTCTAAGTATCTTGTGTAAGCTCCAAAAGGCACTTTATGGGTTAAAACAAGCATCAAGGCATGGTATGGTAAGGTTATTGAATTTTTTACTTATAGTGATGATTCAGTGACATATGCAAACTCTAGCTTGTTTGTCAAAGCTAAAGGAGAGAAGCTAGCTATTCTGCTAGTGTATATAGATGATTTAATTATCACAGGAGATTGTGAAGAAAAAATTATTTGAACCAAAGAGAATTTGTCAATTTGCTTTTAGATGAAAGAACTTAGACAACTTAAGCATTTTCTTGGTCTAGAGATTGATCATACTTAGGAATGAATATTTCTCCATTAAAAAAATAATTCCAAAGATTTATTGAAGAAATTTGAAATGCTTTAGTGCAAGCCAATCTTGACGCTAATAGAACCAAATGCCAAAATGTGTGCTCATGAAGGGAAAGATTTGGAAGATGCTACAATGTCAAAACAAAAAACCAAGCTTCAAATTTGTTTACCAAAAGGTTTGGCTGGCAATAAGTTTGAAAATCTCGATCATCAGCTCAGTATAATTAAAAGAATAGAATTCGGCGTTGAGAGGGAATAGAATAAATCAACACCAACTCGTGGGTTACCTTTTGACTTAGTAGTGTACATCATTAACATATTGTTCTCTTTAGAAATTGTGAGTTAATAGATTTATTGCTTAATATTAGCAAGTGAAGAGAGAGACGTGAAATACTTACCATTGTGATCTATGATATATTAAGCATGTTGATCTAAGAATAAATCATATAAATATTTTTAACGACAATTGCTATAGTATTCATATACAATTAAGTGATAAATCAATATAAATAGATAATTGCTTATGGTAGTTAATTGACATTGGTTATGATATTTACAAGTTTTATTTTATTAAATAAATGGTAATAATCTCAATCATATTGCCTTTTCTTTCAATTGATTGTTCATTTATCACTTTTACCCCTTGTATGGTTGATGTCTCCAGGGACGGGGACAGATGACAAGACCAAATAATCCTATCTCCGATGATGTTTGGTTGTTGTCTCCAATTTTTTGTCCACCGTCTCCGGATGACAGGGACAAAAATTTTTGTTCA
>JANKOE010000002.1:35277269-35292416 GCA_026284465.1 Erythroxylum citrifolium | reverse complement strand
AATTAATAATAATAAGAATCACTTAATCATATTTAATAATAAAAACAATATATAAAACTAAGAATAATAAGAATAACATAATAATAATAATAATAATAATAATAAATTTTATTTTTATTATTATTACTACTATTATTATTATTATTATGGTATATAAAATTAAGAAAAATAATCTATAAAACTTAGAATAATAGCAATAACTTAGTAATCATATATAGGAAAGGAAGGATTCGGCTTAGTTGATCTCCAAAGCTTCTAATTAAAGCTTAAGCTTTGGAAAAAACGGCTCCTGTGGGTGAGTCCCACAGGCGTCAGTAGCTTTAACTAGATGAGCGTCAATTTTGTTAAGAAAGCGACGCCGTTTGAACATTGGACAGAGTTGGACAGGGAAAAATTGGACAGGTGATCTGCACTCCGTGTCAACTCCTTGTCATCTCATGAACATCTCTCTTGATCAAGCTCCACCCCTAGTTGATCCTTTAACCCAAGAGGTGAGTGCTCATTGAGTTCCTTTCCTTGCATGTTGATCAATTTCCTTTTGTTTCCCAGGTTAAGCTGTTAATGGTGGTTCAGGAACATTGGGATGAGCTAATCAGGAGTAAGCCCTATCTCTTCTCTTGAGGTACCTTCCCTTTAAACTATCGCCCTTATTCTTGATTTTCTTCTGTTTTTAATACCATTATTGCTTCTCTTAAAAAGAGAACCAGTAATCTTGGCATGGGTTATCTAGTTACTGCAATTGTTGATTACTATAGTGTAAATGTTGATGGACTAATTGTTCTTATGCCTGAGTTTCTTAATCATCGTAATTTGAGGAGAGCTAAAATCTTAGAGGTCTAACATATGGAACTTAGAGATGTCAGCTCTAAAACACTGATGAAGCACAAGACAGGGTAGGCTAGTTTTAGCTCAGCACCACCTCAACAACAAGTTGAAGACTCAACCATTGAGGAGACTGAGGATGAGGAAGCAGCAGGATGGTAGAAGATGCTTAATATAGTCTCAAACAACAATAAATTATTGAAGGAGATGACGCAAACACAACGACGGCAACTCCGCGACATCAATAGAATCTATAAATACTCCATTGCTCAAGGCATTCAGATCCCATCTCCGACACCATCATGACCTTAATCACTATAACGAGTTCATGCTCTAACTTTTCTTTTTCTTTTTCTAGTCAATTTTTAGTTTCCTTTAAGTGCTATTGCTTCTCCTCACATTAAGGACAATGTGTTGTCCAAGTTTGGGGAGGTTTGCATTGTTATTGTCATTATGAATGTAAATTTTGCATGTCATATTGTTAGTTGTTTCTTAGGTTGACTTGGTGTATAGCATAAGTGTGAATTGTATGAATGTGTGAATGGCTATAACTTGATGAAAGTAGTTTAGATTTGAACATAGTCATTGAAGTTATAAAGACATATTAGCTTGTGAAATTTATGTTCTAAGTGTCTTTGGTTAAATATGCATGTTAATTAGGATATGACGTCAGTTCATTCATTTTATGAATTTTGTTACATTCATTAATAATTATAAGTCAATTGAATAAGTAACATCATTAGTAATCTTTCATGAGGATAATTAGCTCAAAGAAATGAGATAGGCCATGTAAAATATTAAAAAGTGTATATCTTTAGTAAATAATTATTCCGTCGACCTTTGGGCTATGAATAGAGATAGTAGCTACTTAAGAATGAGATACAACTGAGTAACTAGGGACATTCACAACAAAATGTTTGCCTTCATGTCAAAAGGCTAGAATGACATTCCAACCAATCTAATTAATAAAACGAAACCTAGTTGACTAACTAGGGGACATTCACGACAAATTGTTTGCCTTCATGTCAAAATACAAAGTCAACGTTAAAGAAAATGATACAAAAAAGTGGTGATTTGATAAATAAATTCTACCGATCTTTGGAAATAGCAAGAATTATCATGAAAAGTTACTTGGTGATTGTTGCAATTTTGATTGACTACTAATTATCAATTTATGTATACAAGTGCTTTAGGTGAATGAATATTATGTTAATGTCATGATTAGTATGTATATTCAAACCAAAGTGCTTAGCCATAAATTGCATAGGTTAATATATTATAATAACTTGAATGATTGTTGTTTGAGGTTTTTCTTATGGAAAAGCAAAGGTTTAAGTATGGTGATGCTAATAGTTGTAGTTTATATTATGTTTTGGTAGATGTTTTAGTATGTTTATAGGTGTTGGTTAGATGATTATTGCATGTTTAAGCTTAGAATTATGTTAATGTGATTTATTGTTTATGTTTTTAAGTGTTATGTGGTTTAGGGCATGATGTTGGACCTTAATTTTATGTTCTTAAGATGTTTTGATGTGTTTTTTAATGTATGGACCCAGATAAATGAAGATTGAAGGAAGTTAAAGCAGGCTTGGGCTAAAAGGCAGGGTCATGATCGTGACATGAGTGTCATGGTTGTGGTAGAAGACCCTACCCAGGATCGCGATCTTAACAGAAGAGATTTATACTGGGTCACGATTATGATACCCATGTCACGATCGTGACAGAAGATCATTATATTGACAAACACTTGCTAGGTATGGGGTTTTTCATCTGTTTTAATGTTTGGAGGGTATTTTTGGGCAATGTGACTTGGGTAAGACCTAAAATTTAACCCTAAGTCAAACATTAACTATTTAAGAACATAATGAGACCCAATAAAACCTAGCCTTTGTCTTACGAAATTGAGAAAGAAGCAAGGAAGAGCAAGAAGAGAGAAAGAGGAGCAGTAGTAGTCTAACTAACTCCAAACCAGTCCAATCAAGTTTTTTCTCTCTTTCTTTTGTTTATTTCCTTTATCTTGATGTATGAACTGGGATTGAGAATGTTGTGCATGTTGATGATGTTCTAATTTCATAGTTGGTTTTGTTATTGACTCGTTTTGTGGTGATTATTTTTTATTTCAATGAAACGTTTTCGGTGGTATGATATTTGTGTTTGCTTATACATTGATGATAAATCAAGAGAGTGAGTCAATAATAATCCAATTAGGTTGGTTAATGATAAGTCACACAAATATCAAATCGATAATCATATGAAGGGAGATCTTATGTTAGAACCCAATTATCCGATAGTTTGCTTAAGAACTAGTTGAAAACATTAGGCTGTTTTTGTTAATCGAGAGACTGTAAATCTAGAATTTTGGAATCAATTAGGGATTACTAATTGGGGTAAAATGATTAGGTCTTGAGAGAGAGTAATCAACCCTTTGAAAATTTAGGATTGATACCAATTGAATTAAAAACGATTAAGGTAGCAAAATAACGATAGAATGAATCTTACACTTTCATAATTGATCATTCTTGTTTAGTTTTGTCAACTCAATTGTTAAGTGGTTAACTGCTCAGTTTGATTTGAATGTGTTAATTTTCAAAGTTTACTTCCACTTAACTCATATTTGATTGCTTAATTTTATGATTTTTTTTGTTTTCATTTAAATCACATTTTTAAACATTAGACAAAGTTAAGTTCATTTAATTTTAGTTAATTCCTCGTAAGATTGATACCTCAATTACTACAAGTTTACGATCTGTATACTTGCAGATATTGAGGGTTTTACGTTAGGTAAGACTCGCTCAACAATATATGCTAACATTTTTAATCACAAAAATTTGGATGATTGACTATGCCTAAACCAAAATAGGTCTAGTGTCTCAGGTAGTGTTTCGTTATCACTGTTGCTTCCTCCTAACACTCTTATTGAGGTTTTTATAGTTAAATCTTTTAAAGGGAAATTTGTATTATATTCTTAAGGCATAAAGAGACAACATACAAACATGGACTAAAAGGTAAAACAAATGAACATTCAAGTCCCCATACGAATTCTTATAGGTCAAAAGCAAGATTAAACTTATTACCAAAAAAATAACATATTAAATAGCCATAAAAAAGGTCTTGTAACAAAATAATCATAAAGTGGTAAAATAATTAAAATAATATTGCAATGATATTATGCTAAATGAGAAAGCTAATCCAAATGCTTTAGACCCTCAAAAAATAGCTTTAATAAGTTGGACTACATCAATATTTCTCAATAGCACAAATAATAAACTTAGAATCATGAAATTGTAATATTTTGACTATTTTTGTTAATTTTTTAAAATTATATTTGACTTGTAAAATTTAGTTCAGGAATGTCAGACACCTATGTGCTTCAACTTTCAATTCAAGCCATGTCAACATTATTATCAAAAAAATCTTAACAACTATTTTTGTGAAAAGTCAAATGTTAAAATATTTTAGGTCACTTTTTAAAGTTCGGTCTAATATTACAAAATTAAGTAAATCAAAATTTTTATAATTAATTCTATGAAAAATTGATATGAAATTGTACGAGGACAACTGACCAGACTTTGGTTAATGCCTTTCGGCTGTCAAACCAAGATCCAAGCTTTTATTAATTAAATAGACTTATAAAGTGTTTGGTTCAATTGCTAGAATAGATAAAGAATGAAATAGTGATTCTTTAGGAATAGAATAAATAAGAAATGAAATAAAATGAGTACTATTTAGTTTGGTTTATTTCTAAAAATTTCTAATGATGATGTCATGCCAAAGTTTGGTTTGAAAATATAAATTTGGAATAACAAAGGAATAATTAATAAAAAGACCAAAGTATCCAAGTAATTCCCACTAACTATATTATTGTTGTTGTTGTTGATGTTGGGATAATTACCAAAAAAACTCAATTTATTAAATTTTCAATTATAACTTGAACTTTAAAATGTAGCAATAAATTGCCCGAACTTTTAATTTTTTCAATTTTACTCCTAACTTTAAAAAGTAGTAATAAAATTTTCAATTTTTCAATTTTTTTTCAATTCTAACCTGACATTATCTATTATTCTCTCGATACCCTTAACTTTTTGCTTTCTGTTTATTCTTCTAACACCTCAAACTATTCTCACATCACAACGTACTACACTAGTAAGCTTTTCATTTTTAGTTCGTTCTTTCGATGCCCTCAAAAATCAAATAATGAGGGTGTCTAGAGAACAAACTGAAAATGAAAGAAAAAACTGAAATCAAAGTATAAAGTCGTCGGAGCTGAGTTATCTGATTTAGTTTATTTTTAAACAATGACTTCGTTTTAATTATGTGATTAAACGAAGTCATTTCATTAATCTTCATTTGTTGTGTTAATTTTGGCTGACGTATATTAATAGTTAAGGATTTTGAAATACGTGGCAAGTCAATTCTTCAAACTTAATTGAAACATTAATGTTGCTAGAATTGAAAAAAATTTAAGATTTAAGCATTTTATTACTACTTTTTAAAGTTGAAACTAGAATTTAAAAGAATTGAATATTTGAGCATTTTATTGTCACTTTTTAAAGTTCAGGTTATAATTAAAATTGTCAAAATTTGTGCTTTTTTTATAATTAACTCTTATTGTTGTTGTTGTTGTTGTTATTATTATTATTATTGTTATTATTATTATTATTATTATTAATTTCTTATATTATTATTGTTATTATTAATTTTCTATTATTATTATTATTATTATTATTATTGAGTAATTATGTAAATTCCTTTAGAAGATTTTTGTCCAACATGTCTTTAATTTTATTCTCAACCACTTAAAATAAACTTGAAATAGATAAATATAGAGAAGTGGTGGGTTTATGTATCCCTCAAACTCGAGGAATAAATAAACCCTTAAATTATATATTATGTATACAAAGAAATAACTTATTATCGTAAATAAATCAAGAATGAAATAATTATTCCCGTCTACCAAACACTCTTTTAGATTTGTGTTAGTTATTACAGTGAATATTTGACTGCAAGGGCCTTGCCATTAGGTTAGACGCAGGTACTTCATACATTAGAAGTTAGGCAGCACGAGCAGAGTATAATCAGGATTATACAAAATCCATAGACTACTTGGCTATATTATTAAATCCTAGGAAAAATCCTTAATATCTCTGGGATGTCCAAGAAAATTATGAGTTTGCCTTTAAAATTTACGTCACTTCTAAGTCAAATCATAAACAATAGGTTGATGTGAAGACAGAATAAGAACCCATTGGTTTACATCACTACCCCCGCAACAATCGAAGAACATTACCATACCATTGATCTACTGTTGAAATTTCACAAAATTGGATTCTCATAAGGAAATTACATTTCATTGTTGAGATCCTCAACTTCAAGCACAAACGTTTAAGGAAAACCTATAAAACTCAATGCAGCAAGTCAGCAACTATAAATCACTACAAACTGGAGCACCACCAGATATTTTTTCACATAATTTACGGATCTAATGATCTCTAAGTAGCATTTTTACCAGTCTTCTTTCTCAGTAGGTGTTGCAGGTCAAGCCCATTAACCTTGGCAGCAAGTATGAAGTCATTCTCCGACAGTCCGCCTGTTTAGACACAAAACGCTGAGCACATAAAACTGCAAGCGAAATAGCTGGGTAGTTGCAGGCCAGATTAAAACTCGGATTGAATAGTGCCCAGTCAATAAACGTCATTGTTAAGTATATGTTGGCCAGTAAGGTAAAAAAAAGATTTAAAAATGATGGTTCCAAGAAACCAGTGGGATCACCCTAAGTTACAAATTCAACTCTTGCACAAGTGTATAAACAAATAATATTGGACCTAGAAAACCTCACCAACTGCATGGGTCCATATTTCAATCTTTACATTGTTCCAGCCAACAAGATGAAGATCCGGATGATGACCTGAATTTTCATTCAAATGAATGACTTGGAAAAGTATAAGTTCCCTGCCAACTGATAGGTAATGCCTCCATATAGGCCATATAGCAGAGTATTACCTTCTAACTCAGCAACATTCCCTACAAGTTGAAACAGTTCCAATCCTTTGGTGAAACTTTTCACTTTCCACGTACGAGTCAGCTTTAGAATTCCATCTTCATTCACCAAATTCCACCCAGGTACCTTTAAGGGAAAGGAAAAGGGAAAAAGAAAAACTTGAACAGTCAAAGAGAATGTTTATGCACACAAGAAATCTGATTGCAAATTAAATATAAAACCTTTGACATTATCTCCATTGCACTTTCTTCTGTCATGGGTCGCAGGTGCTTTGTATCACATGGCACACACTTCTTATCAGACAAATCTAGCAGAAAATGTATCAGGACAATCAAAAGTTGTTTCCAGGTAGGCAGGTGAGTGTATTATAGAAAGTGTATGAAACCTTAGTTAATAAAATCAAGCTCTAAAGAGAGCTAGGGTTAGATTCAAACATCAACCAGCCAAGTAAACTTCTATGCATGTTAAATTTAAGGTCTATTCACCAAAAATAATTAAACGTAAAATTTATACTGGTTCTTCAAAGAGGTAAGATCAATAATGTAGTAGTAGTACAATGAATTATACAAACCTGAAACCACAACCTCATACTTAAACTGTGTTATAAGATAGAAAAGACAAAATATTAAACAATAATGAGTGGCAAAAACATTGACAAACATAAAAATTTGTTGATGTTGAAGCAAAATGACTCTGATGCAGATTTCTATTCGCATATCTTGTACGGATAACATGATAAGCTACATTCACAAGATGGGAAGGCTCAAAACTGTATATTTTAGGCTGCAGTTCCTTGTATTGGGTGACTATACTTGATTTCCTTATCAATTTTATAATAAATAAAGCTACCCTCATTTACTTGGAGCCTATTTGATTCCACTTATGTTTTTTTTTCTGTTTTCATTTTCAAATTTAGTAATAAGAATTTGTTTAGTTGAGTTTTTGGATAGTTTTTTCCTATTTTCATAATTTATAAAAAACCAAAAAAATAGTTTTAGTTTTTGTCATAATATGATTTTATTATCAACTAAATAAATTCTATTTAATAATTTAATATTAACTATTAATAAAATTATGGCTAATAAAATTTAATTATTTGAATAACTAGAATAAATTTTAAATAAAATTTATCTTAAATTTTTTTTCAAATTTGATAATTACTTGACAAATATATTTTAAATTTAAAATATCATAGAAGAAATAAATTTTAAAAAGAAAATTAATCTTAAAAAAAATTTCAAATTCGATAATTACTTGACAAATATATTTTAAATTTAAAATATCATAGAAGAAATAAATTTTAAATTTTAAAAATAATTACTTATTACATTAAAATATTTTAATGTAATAAGTAATTATTTTTAAGATTTAAGATTTAAATATTTAATCTTAGATAATAACATTGATTATAAAAATTAAAAAATATTTTTGTAACTAAATATTACTTTGCAAATAAAATTTTACAATTTTTTTTTGAAAATTAAAGATGGATTTTCTATAGATTGAACTACATCAAAAAATTACAAGAGTTCTTGGCTTGCCGCCAACTCTCATGAGAAGAGATAATTACAATTATATGAAATATTCTACTAGAGTATAAAACATGAATCTCCTTGAAGTAATTGAGATGCATCTATAAGCACCAAGTTCGCTTCATCTTCATAGAGAGTGAGTGATGTGCATTCTTGGCATAGAGATGAGCTCAAAATTTTTCAAATTTATTAATTATTCAATTATATATTTTCAACAAAATATGATGAATTTATTACTAAATATTATATATAAGATATTAAAATAAAGTTAATAAATAAGTTAATTCATAAATTAAATTTATGTCTAACTTTTATTTTTCATTTTATTAGTGTCAATAAGAAAGTGTAAATATTGATATTATCCATCAAATAGTTTTTTTCCTTTAAAAAAATAGAAATCAAAATCATGAAACAAAAACCAAAAGTCAACGAAAAAATAAAAGTGTAACTAAACGACCCCCAAAGCTATATGGTATTGTGGAGCCAAAGTCTCTCTAGATCCCCAAAACTATAGACAACAAAATAGGAAGACAAACAAAAATGGACATACACTTACAATTGGCTAATAGAGCAAATTAGTCAAAGGTCACCATAAGGCACAAACCTCCAATAGCGCAAAATGCTCTAAATCCATATATTGAGTTCACATTGGATGACCTGAGATGATTCCATAATATCTCAGTCACTTGAGAATTGGAGCTGCACCTAAGTGTAAGAATTCATTTTTATACACTTATTTGAAACAAGTTTCAAGTCGAAGATATGCAAATGATTTACATGCACACTAAGGAAGTGAGAATCAAAGATGATATGAGAAATCTTACTTTCAAATTCATATTTGATTCACATTGATTCCTAAACAAATGATGGTCATGGTCAATGCAATCACTAGAGTGCCAAATGAAAATCAATCATGTGCTGCCGAGAGAAAATAGGCTGAGTATTGGAAACTTTATTATAGATATCCTTATTTATGATTCTATACTTGTGTGCAGAATGAACCCTGAATTTCCCCAACATTAAACAGAACTCAAACCTTGATCATGTGATAGACTAAACAAATCATAGCAGTCTGATATATTGAATTCCAATGTTAGTGTACATAAAGGTTAAACATAGAGCAATCCGACATTGTACAAGTCCTGAGGTTTGGAAAAAGTTGCAAGCAGAAAAAGAGTCTTGTAATGCAAACATCAGCAACTTTTTCCATTTTATCCAAGGTTTTCAACTGTAAAATTCAGTTTCCATAACTTTGAAGTTTTAAATATATGGCAATGGATTATAACTGGAGACAGGAGAACAGAATTCACCATGTAAACTTCAGCCATTAAAATGCAAAAAATTGCTAGCGTAAGTCTCCTTAACAGTACATTTTGTTGTTTTGATACCGAGGACGGAGGATGGGGCTTAGAATACCTCATGGGGAAAGGTGCCTACCATTAAACTACCCCTAGTGCCTTATTCCCAGAGTTCATGGTAAATTAGATTCTGAATCTCTAGTCATGGAAGTAGGTCATCTTACAAAATGGCTTATCTCTCCAGAAGGCTCGTTAAGTAGTATAATAACATGCACGAGGACATCACCAAAACCCCAAAAAAGAAAAGAACTTGAACAAGGAAAGTCATAATTCGTAAAGGAATCCACAGTACAACAAAGCAAATTTCCGCTTGAAATACGACAAAATTTTCAAAAGCCTAATTTCACTCAAACCCACCACTCTACGGCAAAATTGAACTCAACACAAATTTCACCTAAAAATCGTGATGGCGAAATCCAGGATCATCCATTTCCAACCGAAAATCATAACTTTTTTATATCACTTATACATAAACACAATCTCGGAACAAAACTAAACCAACCTCAAAATCTACAATCTGTCGCCAATTGATGCAGAAAATTAAAACAAAGGTGAAACAGTCTAAAGCATCCAGCAATTACAGCAAACCAAAGATGGGCGATTTCGTAAAAAAGAAAAAGTAAAACTTAACATAAATAGAAGCACAGTGAATAAAAACTGAACAAAAAATGGGAAATGTACCGTCCATGGCCTCCAGACGAGCTCTGAAACAAAGATACCAAAGGCAACGGAAACTGCATCAAGGGGAGAGTTAAAAACAGAGATGTAAAGAGACCGATATGGACAGTGATAGAGAGAGGCAGAACGGGTGGCGGATACCTGAGGCTTATAGAGAGAGTGCGGGCGGCTAAACAACAGCCGTGCCATGAGGTGATGTGGAAGAACTAGAGTGTCCATGCCTATGTTTAAGCAATCTAACTACACTCAGGATTCTGCCATCTTTGCACGTGCGGATATTTTTATGCACTTATTTCCATAGCCCTTCTGAATTAATTTATATCTCTAATTCGGCTTGCAAAGCCTTAAAGTTTTGGTCAAGCAAAACTAAAAAACGTTAATCTAAATATCCAAACTAGCAGCATACGATTAACAAATAGTTGGCACTCTCTCTTCAAAATGAAGACGATTTGATGTTCAATTTCCTATTTAAAATTACTTTTAAATTTTAAAGCATTATATAGAGTATATTAAATACAATTGATTTAGGAAAATGACTTGTTGAGATCAATTAACTCTCCACATATAACATTAAAATGGAAGGATTCTAATAGGTGGAGGTCCATCTCTAAATAGAATTATCACTCCAATGCAAAGATTCTAGTTATCTATAACAATGACAAGATTGACACAATAGATTAGACCACTATTAGCGACGAATGGATTCATTTACAAGTCTTTGCTAAAAGTCTTTGTAAAGTTTTGGATATTTCTATCATATATGCTCTCAATCATAGCTTTCAAAGACTTTGAGAAAGCACTTGGTATCAACTCCCCGTTGGTGATATCAATTCCACCATTCATCAAGATAAAGTTGAAGGTCATTACTCTATCAAACGTATCAAAATATCAAAAACAGTCTAAACCTAACTACAAGTTTTTGATTTACCTTGGGGTAATTTTCTCACTTAGAACAAGAAGCATAACAATAAGACTTTTTTGAGGAAAAAAAAACTTGATAGAGACTTATCCAATTTGCTTTAGCTGTAATATTTTCCCAACACTGGGGTCTCTTTTCCCAACTTAAGCATTTATCATCACTCACCTATAGTAGTTAAGTTTAAATCAGGGTATGTTCCTCTCAGGTATCCTTTTCGATTGAATAACTTCCTAACTTCCATGTATGGTTTTCAGGATGCTATTAGAAGAGGTTTTGCTTCTCATTTCCATGGCCCCAAGAAATTTCAATATTATATGGAAATCAAAAGCATCTAAGATGAAGTTAAAGCCTTTCACAAGACAAATGTGGGGAATGTCCCTGATTTGTTAATCACTGCCAAAGCTGCTCTTAATAAAGCTCAAAATAACATGTACATCAATCCCACTTGTCCAAGGCTCTAAGAGGTAGAAAATATTACATTGAACAACCACTCAGAAGCAGTTAACTTCGACTACTCTATATTGAAACAAAGATCTAGGATTAAGTAGTTACAAGATGGAGACAAAAATAGAGCTTTCTTTCACAAATCTATCACTGCAAGGAAATCCTAAAAAATAATTATTACACTTGAAAGCAATGGATCTTTGCTTCAAAACTGAAGTCAATTCATTTGCGAAGCTACGACTATTGCCTCTCCTTCTTTTGTTTGCTCCTCTATAGCATTTATTGAGGAAATAGTTTAACAAATATTGTTTGCTCAGGAAGTGGAAGCTCTAGCCTCTCCTGTTACTAGATTTGAAATTAAAAATGCCTTAAGATCTCTAGCTCCTCAGAAAGCTCTTGGACCAGATGGCCAACATACATTTCTTCACAGAAATTTGTCCATTGTAGGCAATATGGTCTCTGAAGTAGTCTTGGAATTCTTTGATAGTGGCAAGCTTCTTAAGGTCATAAACAACACATTCATTACTTTATCTCCTAAAAGTAAAGAGCACAAGTCTTTAAAAGATTATAGACCCATCTCTTGCTACAACTATACTTACGAAATCATCTCCAAAGTGATTGCTTTAAGATTACAGCCTATACTTGCTATACTTATTGATTCATCTCAATTTGCTTACATCCCTACGAGATAAATTGAAGATAACATTGCATTAGCTCAGGAACTATTAAAACACTACAACAAAAAGAACAACAGAAAAAATTGTGCATTCAAAATTGATTTTGAAAAAGCAAATGACAAGGTGGATTGGTACTTCACTTCATTCTCAGTGTTCTCAAAGCCTTTGGTTTCCCTGATATTTTCACACAATGGATTCGCCAATGCATTTCAATTGTTTCATTCATAATTCTAGTAAATGGTGAGTTAACAAAACATATCAATGCTACTAAAGGTATTAGATAAGGTGACCCCGCCTCCCTATACTTATTCTCTTTGGTCTTTGAAGTTTTATATAGAGTACTTAAAAAGAATGCCACCAAAAAAGGAATATTCAAATTCCATTCTAAATGTAAGAAGCTTGATATAGTTAGCCTAAGTTTTGCTGATGATATATTTGTCTTCTCAAAAGCTGACATCCCCTCTGAGACATCCATTTACAAAGATTTCAAAGTTTTTAATAACATGTCAGGTGTTGTTATCAGTAAGGACAAATCCAATTCATTTACTTTAGAAAATGCAACTCATTATGCAACTAAACTATCACTAATTACTTGCTTCAAGCTAAGTCACTTACTTGTTAAGAATCTAGGTATTCCTATCTCCTCAACTAAGCCTATACTATCATAATTTAAGCCTCTTATTAAAAAAATCAGAAGTTGGATTGAAAGTTAGTACTCTAGATCACTTTCCTTAGCTAGCAGATGTCAACTTATCAAGTATGTACTTTCTTCTCTAAGTATATATTGGACCTCTCATATTATCTTCTCTCAGTCTGTTATCAAGAATATAGAAAAATGTTTCAAAACTTTTTATGGTGATATAGTAGCATTAAAACTAAAAGCAATAGATAAGCTAGTCTGAGGTTTGCTTGCCTAGAAAGCATGAAGTTCTTAGTATTTTGCCTATCAAAAACTTCAATTAAGTCTCTTAGTTAAAAGGCTATGAAGACTCATCCAAGATCAACAAACATTGTGGGTTAAATAGGTGCATACATACTACGTTAAGGATTAAAAGATTTGGGCTATTAAGATTCCAACAACTGCCTCTTCCCTTATGAATCACCTATTTAAGCTAAGATGGAGCATTAGAGACTCATACAGTTCCATTATCAAGAATGGTAAGAGCAACTCATTTTAGTATGACAATTAGACCCCTTTTGGACATTTGGATTGTATGATTAAAGCCACTCCCTTAAAAGCTTTTGTCCCTAACAATGCCTTAGTCGTTGATGGACTATCGTCGAATGACCTTGATATTCTCAATCCTTCTATAAGAATTTCTCAATTCCTCCTTACCTACACTTTAGATAGGTTAGCCAAAGACTTTATTTATTGGAAACTCACTCCCTTTGGTATCTACATAAATAGATCCTATTGGTCTCTCTTTAGCAACCATTCTTGTGTTACACCTTGGCACAAAATAGTATGTATCAAGCATCACTCACCTAGATCTTTATTCATACTATGACAAGCTATCAAACACAGGTGTCCAAATTCTAACAAAGTATTGAAATTTTCTCATTTTCCAAAATGATGTATACTTTATAAATCTTCACTTGAAAATTTAAAACATATATTCTTTTAATGTCATTATATCAGGTGCCTATAATAAGTAATTCTTCAACTCTAGAATGTCAGCATTCCCCTTGCTCTCTGGACAAGTATCGTTGAATGGAATTTGAACACCAAAATGAAGTTTGAAGGGGATTTTTGGATCTTCAAATTAGATTTAGCTACTTAGTTTCTAGTTTATGGGATGAAAGAAACCAAATGATTTTTGTTGATAATGTCATTACCAAAGAAAGCCTTTCACTAGCTATATACGACAAATTAGAGCACACATCTTTTTCTACAAGGAGAAACACTCATTTAGCCAACAACACCTTACTGAGCGGAGAATCAGTTTACACTTTTTGTTCTTACACAAAGACAATTAGAATTGTTTTCATATACCAGATTTTTTATTTCTTGTAACACTTGATATTCATCCTTCTTTGATGCTCTTGTATTTATTGAGAACACTGTTGTTCAACCTTTTATGTCACTAATATATTCACTATTTAAAAAAATAAATTCTTTTTAAATTGAATTAATTAGGTTCCCTTTAGTCTTATACCTAACATCTTGGAGATTATTCTATAAATTTTATTGCAACAGGAAATGTGTCAACAGTCTTGTAATAAGTTAGGATTACACATCTTCGGAATGAGACATATAAAGGTCTTATTAATTTCCTTTATCATTTTAACCTTAGTGAGGATTTAAAAGACTACATTTTAGATTAGATTGTCAAAAAAGTGTGATGATTTCTAAAAAAAATATGTATTGAACTTATATGATCTTGGTGTCATATTTGGTTTTAATCTAAAAAGAGCACTGGTAATATCAGTTATAGTGAAAGGTTTAACGAGCCACTTAGCTTATTTTATAAAGAATGAGTTGCAGATGGAGTCTCTTAATTCTCGTATAAAAGAAACATTGTTATTTGATTTACCTAGAGCACTTCCAAAATGTTATAGGTAATCCTTTTAAGTTAAATTTGTTCTAATGAGTCATTAAATCTGAATCTAATAATGAGTGTAAACGATCTAGAAGGGGGGGTTGAATAGATCTGTCAACTTTTCCGGATAATTCTACAATAAATTCAGAAGTTAAATCACACAAAACCAATTCAATCAA
>JANKOE010000002.1:35237557-35261431 GCA_026284465.1 Erythroxylum citrifolium | reverse complement strand
GCTCATCGAAAGAATACTTGTAAACTTTTGAAGATAGTGAAATCTCAGAAGGTTTCTGAGGACTGGACGTAGCCCACAGTTTGGGGTGAACCAGGATAAAATCGCTGTGTCGAAATTTTCTTAACTTTCATTATTATTTACTTGTGTACTGAATTAAGCAATTGTTCTTAAAAAAAGGGTAAAACGAAAAAGTCTACACAATTCAACCCCCCTTCTTGTGTGTTAATTATCATTGTACTAACTTGTGATTAACTTCAATCACAACACACAATCAATAAAACACAAAATAAACTATATTAACATTAAATCAAAGTAAAATCCTGAAGGAAGAGTTAGAACATTGTCAATAATACAAAACCCATCATTATACAATCCATTTCAACCTTATGCATTAAATGAACAAAAATAAAATGGAAAGGAAATAGAACTTGGATCGGACAATCCAGGAAGGAAGCAGCATCGAGAGACCATCTAATCCGGGAAGCACTAGTGTCAAGACCCGCTTCTTTTTCCTCTTCTTTTTCTCTCTCTGTCTCTTGAACATTCCAAAAGTGGCAGAATGTAGAAACTCCCTTAAGGTTACATTCTTAAATGTTATATAGTATTTCCAATTAGGGCAATCCTAGGGTCTTTTCTGAGTCTAAAAGGTCAAAAAAAATCATTGAAAACTTAAGTCAAGACTACTATCTGCATATTTGTCGCTCAGGCCACGATTGTGGCTGGAATTTTTTGCTTCTGTCATGATTGTGGCCCATAACGACACAATTGTGGCTCCTTGCACTAGCTTTTGTCACGATCGTGGCATATTTCCCATGATCGTGTCTCTTTGCTCTGGCTTCTGCCACGATTATGGCCCTAGGTTATTTCCCAAATCTTCTCCAAATCTCCTCTAATTACCCTGAAACAGTAACAAACACATCAAGGCACCTCATAAATAAAAAATTGAAGTTTAACATCAAACTATAACCCACAAAATGCTTAAAACACAAATATTTACTAACTAAAACAATTCTAACCTAAGCACTTACTAAACAATCAAATTAATAACTAAATACAAACTAAACTATCCATAAAAACACAAAACAATCTACAACTATCATCAAGGCAAATTGATCTATAAAACTACTTTCTATTAAGAGTCCTAGTAAATAAATGAAATTATATTCATCTTAATGATGATAACAACATACCTTTCTTGAAGCTTTAAGTTATATCGAATAAAAACCACACCATTCAATCTTTTATGTTCCAATCTATTTCTTTTTTGGAATGGATGAATTCAAATATGCTTCAATTCCTTTTACACTTAGTTACACTCATACGTTGATTTGGAATTCGAATTTAAAAATTTTCAAATTCTGGAACACTAATTCCAAATTGGTCTCACTAAGAAAATGTAAGACAACAAAAGTAATCTTATAAAAAATAAAATGATGATTAATTTTAAACAAGTAACAAAAGTGAAGAAATAATATCTAGATTAAGTTTGTCTCTTTGCAAAATTTCAATAGGCATCCCACAATCACAGCATCATCCTTGTATGCCTTAATTTGTGAGTAAAGGAGATCTTGCATCATCTTATGTGAAAAAAAAAATTTTGTGACAGTTAATAGCATTCCCTTATTAACTTTAACCTTTTTTTTTTGTAAAACTTGATCTAAAAATAGACACTAAGATTCAGAAATGTCCTAACAGTAAACAATTGAGAGTAAAGTTGTCTTTATCATCTTTCATTGATGACTACAAGATAAGTGTATACAAGGAAGGTCAATTTTTTAGATTGGCCTTTATTGCCACCTTCATGCTCTCTGTGACATAATAAAAATAACCTATTGTTGTCTTTTCATCACTATCAACCAGACGAATTACTCTCACTAAAGGCTCATAAACTCAAATAATAAATTGAAAATGGGACCAAAATTTATGGTCTCTAGTATAATTATGAAAACCTTCATTCTAGCATTAGACTTATCTTAGATCCTTTCTTATTAGAATAAAATACTAAAGTGATAAGAAATTAGTTGTAAATCTTTTAATGGTAGGATGACACAAATTCCTACTATTGGTGAAATCCTTTCTCATCAAATTAAGAACCCATGCACAATTATAAACAAGCTTAGTCACTTTTCTCGCTTTGTGCACTATTTTGTCATTAATAGGAAAGCATCTAATATCTCTTATATTTTTCAACATCATATTAATGCAATCTGCAACAAAATGAGTCCAATAAAAAGAATTAAACCTGCTTTGCAATCTTTTCTCAGCTGCTTTATAAGCAGCATCGTTATTAGTAAAAATATGTATAATGTTTTTATGACAAAATTCATTTACAATTTCATTAAATATCTGAATAGACTATTAGCATTTCTTACAATTCTAGATACATCAATGGAGTTTTGAAAATTGTCTCCTTATCATAATAAAATAAAAAATTAATAATAGGTTCATGTCTTATATTTGTCAAACCATTACACATGATTAAATATTCATAAGTTACCCATGTCACTCTTTTTTCATTCAAATAACTTTTCATTTCATAAACATATGTACTCAGAAAATCAACTATATAGTCATCAATTGAAGGACTTTTATATCCTAAATGGTAAGAGGAAATAACATTCACTATATCATGTAATAATAAAACTGAGCATAATTGAATGGTACATTTACATCATACCACCATCTGGTCATTATCTTATCCATGTCATAAGCTACTTCTTTAGATTATTAGGCACTACAAATTAAAAGTTGAGCTCAAGAAGTTGTCTGTGGACAGAAAAAGTTAAACATCTATCTTCTTTTCTTCCTCACATCAATTGTAGCAATCCCTTCTTGTTGGGTAGGAATACCAGCCTTAACATTGTCAGTATCATCCTAGCCACTGCAAAAAGAACTTTCACTATCAATTTTGTGGTTTAGTGTTTGCCTTATGCCTTTTTTGTTGTAATACTCTTCAAGTAAAGTTTTCATTTGACATTTTACATTATGGATAAGGTTATACATCAACTTTGATCCCAGCTAAAATTTTTTAAATATGATGATTTCTCAACCTTTCAAATATTTGTTGTAATACAAACAAATAGTATGGTTCTTCATTCCATAAACCAATCTATCATAATCCCAAGCTGGATCATCAAATCTTCCTAAAGAGAATGAATTATCAAGAGTACTTAAACTTTCTTCCATTTATCTATAAAAATAGGCAGATGTTAAAATTAAATTAATAACTAATTAAAAATAAGGTTTTTGCATATGAAAGACATAAAAACATTACTTTAAATTATATAATAGATAAATCTTTGTATACTTATAATGAAGAATATAATGTTGATGCTTATAAAAATTCAAAATTCATTATTTAGCAATAAAAATTCAAAAGTCAATTATAAAAAGATTGATCATGCATACATAAAGTTAACAGAGCTAATGTGTTAGGAATGTTAATACCACTTTCATAGTATATCCACATAGTTTATTTACTAATGTAAAGGATACAATTTAGATTTGAACAAGTTAACAACTTAATGAATGTTGTAGAAGAAACTAAACATATGTGTGTCTGTGTATACATATTCAAAATATAAAAGTTTCATCTTTCTTTTGGTGATGCACATTGCAAAAAAGGACTTTGTTGTAATAAAGAAGAGAAAAATGTTACTAATTTCAAATTATGTTGAGTAATGAGTATACTTCTATAAATTAAGGTAGATCTTAAAAGTCATTTTAATATAATCATAGAAAAATCAAATTACCTTAGGTTTAATAAATTTATGGAGAAATTGAATTACCTAAAGTTTAATGATAATTTTTACCTTATCGGCAATGAAAATGATCGAATATTAATGTATTATTCAAAGCACACATAATTAGGCAGGAACAAAAAAGGAAAAAGGCTTTTTAGTAAATGATGCAATCAGTTAGAAACACTTTAACGAATTCATTAAACTATTCTCGAACCTAAACTAAAAAACATATACCATTAAGTTAATGGTTGACGGAGAAGGCATGATGAGAGGTTAATGGTTGACAGAGATTTGAGATCTAAGAAGGTGGTAGTAGGCCAAGATATGGCCTTCAGATCCTCTGTCCCATTTTTTGTGTACCAACCCTGTCTCATTTGATCTCAACCATCTATTTATGTGGGGTCCCACATAAATGGATGGTTGAGATCAAATGGAACAGGGTTGGTACAAAAAAAATGGGAGAGAGGATCATGTCCCCAAGATATGGCGACTTAGCACAGAGGAAAGGAGAGAATAGGAAACTTGTTTTTTAGAATTTTGTAGCTGTGAAAGGTATGGAGAGGGACAAATTACAGCTAGGGTTAGGATTGAATTAAAGGATTTGTGTATGGAGAGGGACAAATTACAGCTAGGGTTAGGATTGGATTGAATGATTGTTTTCTTTTTTTGCAATCTAGTCTCCCTAACTTTTTAAATTTATAATTTCCAACGATATTGGCTAGTATTTTGGGTACTAGCTAGTATAAAATAAAATCTTTCTGCACAATTTTTCGATCGATACAATATGATATCCCATTCTTAGGTGACTTTGTTAGGAAATTGGATCGTGATCTAATCTCTCGCGCAGCAGAATAATTATGAAACTTTTTTCCTATTTTTGATTCCCCGTAAGTGAAGATCACTTTAAATTCTATAAATTAATTAACACATAAATCATAATAAAACTTGAATCTTAATTCGCACCTTATTTTAAATCTTGATGTTTTTTTATCATATTCCTCGACCGTTTTTAAAATCGGTGCCTCTCAACCACCATGCCCACACAAGTATTGGGCCTATAACGATATCTACAGAACAAGATGAGAGAACTCTATAACTAATGTAGAGAGAATAGGCAATGAGTACTAGCTTCCTTAAAGCTTAAGCCAATTTATAATAAGTTGTAAATATTTTAATAATTTAATTGAAATTAAAATATAATTTCAATTAAACTTTAATTATATTACAAAAAAATTTAATTAAATATCAGTTAAGTCCAAATAAGATCCAATATCTCATACTGATATTTATTTATTAAATATTTCACATTTAATCATAAAATTTCTCAAACTTTACAATAAAATCCAACTTGATTAAAATTTCTTTTCTCTATTTAACCCTTTCTTTATGTGACCCATTAGTTTCAAATGTGTTGGTGATGAATACAAATTATAACCCTAAATTGTATTTAGGATTAGATAAATTAAACTCCTTTAATTTTTCTATAATTCTCTAATTAAACAATTTATATCTATAGATCAAGATTAGCGTCTAGCAATACATCATGAACATCTAAATATTTAGGAATGTTAAAATAATTTTGAATAACCTTTCTATGCATGATTTTTTCATATAATTCAATTCTTTCATTATATAATGTTCTAATTAAATATAGAGCATGAAACTAATGCCTACTCTATTTTAAATCCAATCATATTAGTTCTTCATCATTAGTTATTAATTCAATTAATGACATTTGTAAACTATTTACAAAATGTCATTCTACCTTGATCAAGGATTTTTCAAATCAATATTAATCGAGAATAATGAAGTATTCTCCCTAATTATATTAGGGTGATGAATTATGTATTGATCATTTAATTACTTCCATAAAGTTCATATTAAATCCAATAACTCGTGACTGAGCTATCATTGACTAGAACAAGTCATAAGTAATATCAAAATATAACAATCATCATACAAGATAATTTTAGAAATCTCAGGGCAAAGAATCACTTACATACTCATCACATTGAGAATTTCCATATACATAGAAGTAATGTTTCAAATGAATTTATCATATAAATCAGTTAAATGAACTTGTTCTCTAACAAACACTCACACGTTTGTTTAAACATCTCCATACTTGAGCCTATGAGATCGACTACTTTCTTCATAAGAAAAAAAACATAACGTATTTTAGTCTTTTTATGTTCTATTAATGTCCAGCCTTAATAAAATAATAATTATGAATAATTTAGAGGATAATACATAAATGCAATATGAATTTCATAATTTTAATCTCATTATAATTTCATTTACAATATATAATTATCTCATAGACTTTATCATATATATATATACATATATATATATACATATATATATATATGTACAAGGTAAAAAAAAAAGTCTTTAAATTATTTTATCATTGAACTATAACTAATCAATTAAGTGTAAGTCATAAATCAACAGACATCTTATTTGAGAAATTAAGTATGCCTTGTGTAATTCTTAGCCATATGTCTTTACTTAATAACTTTATTTCATTATAATTAAAAAAAATTCAAACCATGGTCTACTGGCAGGTTTGGCCGTTCCAGGCTTGCGTCGGAGGGGTCAAAAGTCAAACGCTTGCAAGTGAAAATGAGTGGTAATTAACCAGTCAACAAACTAAAATGTGCTGTCTTACACTCTTACTTTAAAGTAAACCCATATTCACATCACCTGCATTTTTATTTATCTTCCTTGATCTACAATTCCTTTCCACGGAAAATCTGCAGCTTCATTTTCGCTCAAGATTTTGACAACCAACATGGTCAATCTTCTTATCTCTAGTAAACACTTCGCACGAATTGATTGCTAGCTACATTGTGTGTGTAAATTTGCGGTTTTTAATTGCTTATTCACTTCATTGTGGTCGTGTTTTATGGGAGTCACCTGTTCGGTTTTCCTTATTCGGTTTATGTGATATGGGGCGTTTGTCAAATTGACTGGTTTTGTAAGATCTATTATGAGTTTTACTTGGCTGAACTTGATCTTGATCTTCGCAGTAAGATCTACCCTTGTAGGTGTTGATTTCGTTATCGATTTGTAAATGTTAGATTTCAGATCCTGGTGTTTGTTATTAGTGTTCAACTTCTTCAGTTATTAAAGCGTATTATCATTTTGATTTGGCAGATCCTGGTGTTTGTTATTAGGGTTCAACTTCTTCAGTTATTGAAGCGTATTATCATTTTGATTTGGTTAAACTTTTGATCTAAATTGGCAATTAAGGAAAATATTACTGAAATGAAATGATTCATTTGCTGCGTATAAATGGGCCATAATGTTAAAACTTTGTTTCTGGATCATTGTGCTAAGCCAAATATTTAGGTAATTGGAATAAGTGTGCCATTGGGATGGCAAATATCAGAATTTGTCTTTTTTTTTAAATTTATTTAGAAGATCTCCTGACCCTTTTTGGTTCAAACGATAATTGACGATAGGAGCTGCCTCCTTCAGTAAAAAATATCCTTCTGTTGGACTCTGAAGGACAACGGATAGCTGCAAAGTACTACTCTGATGACTGGTCAACAAACAGCGCTAAGGAAGCTTTTGAGAAGGCGGTATTCACCAAGACACAGAAGATAAATGCCCGCAATGAAGGCAAGTTATTAGCATTCTATTGATTTTGGTATCAATGCTTTATCTTTTTGTCCTAAATTTTTGTCCTTGTGGCTATAAGTTATTTTTTCTGGTTCAGATCTATCTTGCGGTGGAATGTCATGTGTGGACTAGGTTTAGTTTTGAGTTAATATGCTAGGTGTGAAATCTTCGTTGTTCAATTATTTTAATAATTAGTCTTATTTCTTTTGGCTTTGTGGCTGCAGAAACTGATTATCAGTCATAAGCACCTGTCATCAAAGTTTTATTGGGCATCTTACCCTTGGTTAACTACTACAACTATGCTCCTAACTATATGCATCATGTTACTTGCAGCTGAGATAACATTGTTTGATGGCAATGTAGTTGTTTACAAGTTTGTTCAAGATCTTCACTTTTTTGTTACTGGAAGTGAAGATGAAAATGAGATCATTTTAGCCACAGTCCTTCTTGGTTTTTTTGATGCCGTCAACCTTCTATTCAGGTTTTATTCACATTCTCCCCATTATATTTACTTCAGCATAAACTAAAGATTAGTATGGTTATTAAATCTAATAACTATTAACCAATTTACTAAGGTTTAACTTATCTTTATTTCAGAGGCAATGTGGACAAGAGAGAGGCACTGGAGAATCTAGATCTCATTCTCTTATGCATTGATGAAATTGTTGATGCCGGGTATGCAACTTTCATGTTAAGTCAATAATACAACTTTGCCTTCTCCATTCACTCTATGCACAGTACCTTCAATCCAGTGATTATTTAAATAAACCTCTGTATTTGTAGACGAGTAGAAAATGCCAGAAGATTTAGATCATAGGTACAGGGTACTTGTTTTGAGTTTTATTCCTTGCGGTGTATCACTTTTCTTGCTTTATTTCTTATCCTTCGTGCTTACCCTTGGACTTGATACCTCTTGAAGTTAAAATTGTATTACTTATTGGTAGTAGTCTTTATGTTCAGAACTCAAAGATTCGAGTTTTGTGAACTGGTTATAGTATAATAAAAAGTTTCAAGTACTTAAGGATTTTGATTTTCAAATTAAATGAGTGTTGAATGAATGGAGCTTTTTACATTTGGAAGTATGAAGAAAATTAGTGCATCCCTGTAAAACATTATGTTCCATTGCTTACATAGACTGTTGTGGTCGATATCTGATTATTTCTCCAAATTTCCAAAGAGAAACACTACACTGGTGTTGGACCAGTAGAGCGTGTTGGCATATTCTTAGAGATCCAATTCATTATAAGTTGCTCCAACCATTATACCAGATTTGACTTTTTCATGCCTTGTGCAGCTTCATTCTAGAAACTGATGCAAATGTCATTGCTGGGAAGGTTGCAAGTCATGGTGCTGATACTGGGGCTCCATTGTCTGAACAGGTTCACCTCACTTGTTTTGAAACAATCAAAATAATTAAAAACATGGCACTGGTTCAACAAATAACTTTTCGTTTGATGATTTGTTAACAAATGAATAATTATTCGAAGGTTTTTGACAGATAACTTACCTTTTTTGTTCTTCTCTTGCAGACATTAACACAAGCCCTAGCTACAGCTCGTGAACATCTAACAAGATCTCTTCTTAATTGACACGTGCTCAAAATAAAAGAAGAAAAGCAGACATGGTAGCATTTAATTTCTAATTTTAGCTATTTGGATGATATTGCTAAATTGGCTGAAAGCTACCTACCTCTTATGTTACTTCTTTTTTAAATAATTTTTTAATATAATGTATACAGTAATTGCGTCGGAGATTGAATGAAAATTGTGATGTGCAAGTGAAAAATGATATATATAACGTACTCATTATTAATAAAAAGCTTAAAACGTTCACTTAGGCCTTAAGTTCAAAATATCTGTGGCATGGAGGAAGCTTGTCTGTCAATACTCGCGGCCAGAATGTCAATCCATACACGAGTTTCTAAAATCATTTTTCAAACTTGCTTGGCTAGTTTCAGGCAGGGGGGTGTAGATTGTTGAACCATTACCCCAACTGCTTGCCTAATTACACAATGGTCTATTAACAGAAATGGTGACTTCTTCAACTCTTCTTGTGTAAATGCTATCAGACCTTAAGTTCTCACCATTCCATAGTATAAAATTGTTTGGAAAGGTTCCTTATTCCTAAAGCATCCTTTATTGCTTGGCTAGCTGCGAGAGAGAGATTAAAAACCAATGATAGGCTTAAGGACATCAATAGTCAGATCCGTGTCCTATGCAACATGGTGCCTGAATCTACAAATCATCTTTTCTTCCAGTGCAGCTTCACAGCTACCATATGGGCTAGAATGCAGCATAACATGAATCTGATTTGCTAGGATAGGATCTTGGTATGGGCTAAAAGACTACAAAAGAATGGGGAAAGAAACCAAAGACTCTTTAAAAATACTAAAACTGAGAAGCATACACTTGCACATAAGACCGACTGCTAGATTAGAGAAATACTTGGTGTTCACAAAGCCACTTAAGACTTAGCTTTCTAAGTTTAAGATTTCTAGCAATTTCAGAGATGATAGGCTGAAAGTTTATTTATTTTATTTCATTCATCTTTGTTAACACAGCCTTGTAATATTATTACCTTGTTGCTGCCTTTTAAGGGCTAATCAATAAATTCATTTAACTCTCCAAAAAAAGAAATCAGCCAAACTCGAATACAAATTATTATGTACGCACTTGAAATACATATCGTGCAAAGAAACTTGACAATTTCATTCTTCCCCATATATTGATGGTGGTTAGGCGATCAGATTTAAACTTTTTGATTACAGAGGGCTAAGCATCCGACAAAAACAAGTTCCACTATAACGAGCGCAGAACAAAAGAACCAAAAAGGAAGACGCAGTTGGAATTAGCAAACCTGTTCCTACGTTAACCAGACGTCAATAAAGCACAATAAGTTTCTAATACACCGCATGGCACAGGGCAGTAACAAGTTTAGGTCTCTTCAGACCACGGACGCCACTGATTGGATCACTTCCAAACTTGCTACAAGACCTTTCAAATACCGGAAAGCTAAAAGACAGGCTTAGTAGCCACTTTGCCACAACTGTTGGGTCTGCTTTGAAGGTTGGATTTGAGAGCCCAAGGACCCATCCCTAGAGTTTTGCTGCTGATGTTCCAGGGATATGCCTGCTTGAGAATGATAATAATTTGGGTACCCAAGAGCTCCAAACTGTTGGGATGGTTGCTGACCTTGTCGAAATCCACCAAGTTGCTGATTCTGCCCTTGGAAGCTATAATAGTTGCTGGCAGGGGCAGCAGACATAGTTCGTGAGCCAGGTCCATGAACCCACGGGGCTGAGTTTTCGTTCTGAGAACCAAAGACAAACAATTAAGTTTCAAGGGGTTAAAACAAAAGTTATGTAATGCACAAGTCACATCAAGAAATGAGAAATCACAGGAAAATTATCTATAATAAAAACAAATGAATAACCTAGACATATTTGTCCAAAAGTCTTGAATAATAAAACAAATGAATAACCTAGACATATTTGTCCAAAAGTCTTGAATCAACTCCAATTCTCCTCCGTTTCAAAAAAAAAAAAAAAAACTCCAATTCTCCTCAAGCACAAATAGACTAAAATATTTCCAGTGTAGAAACAGTTTGTAAGATTACTTCCCAATTCACCCTAAATTACAAAAATATATGCAGAACTCAAGAATTGCATTCATGATAACTTGCAAACCCTTAGAAGACAAATTACCTGTTGAAGTGACACCACATGGTTACTGTCCTTGTATTGAGAACTCAAAACATCATCATAGCCAATGGTTGTACCTCCTGAAGCGGTGGGAGCATTCAGAGAGAAATTTCCTGCTGCGATATTGGTTGAACTTCCAAATCCATACCCAGAAGCAACAACAGCGGACTGTGGCAAGCTGTTAACAGAAACATTGTTCTTGTATTGTGGAAGAACTGCTGCCAGAGACTGGTGATATGCACTATTACCTGCATATGCCTGCTGATAAGCTGATGGCATATAAGGGTAGCTTTGTGGCAGGAACGGATAGCTAATCATGTTGGCAAAATGTCCCAAGGGAAGAGTAGGCTGCGAATAAGGATGAACAGCAAGGTGCTGAGGAAGAGTGGGCCCTGTGGCAACACTTGCACCAGGAAGCGTTTGTGGGGTTGGTTGTGGGGTAGAAATGCTACCTGCTCTTAAAGCCTGACATTAATGGGAAAAGAAAAATCAAACTGAGAGTCACTATTATAGAAGATCAATTACTGATCTACCAACATCCCTATAGAGAAAATTTAGTGTTAGAAAAATTGGTTACGGCCAATTGATCACTAGCAAGCCTCAGATAATTCACACAACTCAGTTTCTAGACTTACCAAGTTTTCTTTTATGTAATTGGAACCATACTCTATTATAGTTGGTAATTGCAGAAACATTTCAATGTTGACCAATGAGAGAAATCATTTAATAGTTGTACTACGAAGCTTTTAATATTTCCGCAAAGTGATTCTTTGTCAATTGAATTATTTTCAAGAACCATCTCTTCATAATCATCATATTCAGAAATCTATTGTTCCCAACAGACAAATTTTTTTAATTGCATAGCAAAGGTGAAAAGTGAACACAAGCGTTATCCAATTCAACAGAGGTTGATAAGATAGTGGCCACCATATGACTCAACAATGGCTTTCTTACAACATCAATATGATAGACTGCACCAGGCCCAAGATCTCACATTATCCTAACCAACTTGATGTTTGGTTATAGATTGAATATAAATTAAACTTATTAACAGAAAAAGTAGTCATACCTCTGGCATGGAAATGCTTGGACCACTGATGGAAGATTGTGCATTGCTGTATTTGGTTGTCAGTGATTGGGTCACAGGGAATGGCGAGTATGGGAGGTCAAGCTCCTTCACAGTTTGAACAGTTGAACCCAACAATGTGCCCGACAACGAGTTGCTATATGCATGCTGTAATAACATCATGTCGAAGGGCAAATTCAACCAAACAAATGATCGAATTGGTTGATAAAGTTCAACTATGATAAACTGAAAATTCACAAATGTGTAACTGTAGACATGTCACAGATACATGGCAGCACACATGGACACAACCAAAAAGACAGACAGCAATACATACAGTAGAATTCCTGCACGAACTATTTCCATTTTAACTTGCAAATTATCCAAAAGGCCATCATAGAAATTGAAGCTTTTAACACCCTTTCCTCTTCTTTCTTGAAATTATAAAAGTAATTTGGTTATACAATTATTATTGAGATAATGAAATGGATATCCAGAAGAATACACGAGTTCGGATTTCCTTGAAAACATAGCCATTTCAACAACATAAGTGAGAGCAGCTAACAGATACTTCCCATTCTTATGACAAAAGTCAGTGTCCTCTGTTCATATTTGTGCGTAACGTCATATTCCATTGAAAAATTAAACTTCAAGGAACGAAGTGCAGTAATAGTTTGAAATATTACCATCACACTTGATAAAGAAGCAATATTCTGCATCTGGGAGCTTGTCTGTGGGTTATTGAACATAGCATTCATCTGTTGTGGGTTTTCATAAGAATAACTAGGTGCAGCCGAAGGAAACGCATATTGATTCCCTTGCAGAACTTCTGTAGTTTCCTCCTTTAACCCCTCTGGTTGTGAAACTGTAGGAGAGTCAAAAGTCCTGGTATTCACGCCTTCTCTATGGATTAAACTTTCATCTGCAGTGTTTCTGAGATGCTCTTCCCTACAATACTCAGGATTTCTGCAGGGAATGACCCTTAGACCAAGAAATATTGTAAATAAGGATGCAATAGTATTGTGACAAAGGAATACCTAGCATCTGATTGTCCAGTTGATGGTACATCCACCAACTCAGATGTCTTCTCCGAGTTATTTTTTGTAGGCATTGAGGCAAAAGAACTAGAAAAACTAGAACCTATTGCGGATCCAAAACTACCAAAACTCAAGTGTGAGCAATCTTGAGCATTAACTTGGAGGTGATTCGGAATTATTACAGAAGGATTATCATCTTCAGTTGATGCTCCTTGATCATCATTATCCAAACTCAAGTGTTGGAAGTTTGCAGTCACTGATGAAGGATCATTATCAACTATTACAGAACAGCATGAAATACAATCAGTAACATGGACTGAAATTAATAATAAGTTTGTTGCTTGAAATGAAGTTTATATGATTAAGTACTAAGAGAAAAAAATCAAGTCCACAAATCACTGGCCACTCAACACTGTAGAATTAAAGAAGTATTCAAAATTTGTGCTAAAACAAGCTGGTGCAGAATGTGGAAAATGTCTCTAGGCTACCTTCACACTTACAAATTACTGACACAAATATCGAACCTCCTATACAAATATGCCTTGATTTCCTAACATTGGAACTGTAACATCATTATCTTTCATTGTCAAGTAGACTAGTATAATTTATAAAAATACGTAAACAAACACAACTATCACGAAGATATTTGAGAATCCAATGGAAAAAGCAGACGCAATTTGAATGAAAATTGTAAAGGAAAAGTAAACTTAGAAAAGTCCATTCCAAAAGAAAATAGAAACAGATGCATCAACATCACCTTTATCATTGTCAAACGTATGACTATGGGGTTGGTAAGAACTTAAGTTCCCATACAAATTATTGTCAAAATGTGTTGAACCGCCAGAACCTTCCTCTTGTGTATTTGTACTAGATACAGATGCAGACATAGCATGGTCCTCACTGAGAGTGTCGACATGATCATCCTCTGTTGCCTGAACATCATCTACTTGGGACCTCATATACTTACTACCTCTACTCAATGGCAAGTTAGCAGGATCCATATACAACTCAGAATCTGCAGGAATCTCCAAAACAGAGGGCACACTAATAGGTGGTTGGAGCTCAATGGATGGCCATTCATCTATGGAATGCATATGCTGCTGACTTGCAACAACTTCTGGAACTGAATTTAATTCTGTCACATTTGAAGCAAAATTATCCGATGAATGCAAGTCCTGCTGCGATGCAGCTAAAGGATGCTCTGCATCACTATGGTGAGATGCCATACCAGATCTTTTGTTATGTGGCTTGCCCATCTTAACAATGTCAGCCATGGACAATTGGCCTGGAACCCCTAACCACGCAGATTGAAATCCGGAAGAAGGCTGTGATGATGAAAAAACTCCATCACCTGCACTTGTAGCTGATATTTTACTTTCTGTGGCCACAGAATCACTGAGACAAAGGTAAAATAACAATAAGAAACTACAAAATCATACATCATATGTAGATTGATACTTTCAAATATAACTCAAAAGCAGTAAATTTATCTCCTGAGAAAGATATTGCCCAAACTAAAGAAGGCAATATGAAAAGCAACTGTCTAAAGAATTTAAAGCCGCTTCACACAATACCAGGAGAAGGATATATTGGGCACGGACACAACAGTTCATATGATATACATTCCAAAGGACCAAGCCAAGCACTTAGCCCTAATGCCTCATAACTATGGCTAAACATCAGCAGTTTTAGCAGTTGTTTCAAAAGTGACAATATTTGCTTAAATGGTAATTTCAGAGTCCTAGATTATAACCTAGAAAATATGGTTTAAGTTATCCTTTTTAATATTTACTTTGTTAAGACGCTATCTAATCTCCTCTCTCCCAAGAATAGCAATCAACGTCAAAAAGAAGTGCATCTATGTCGTAAATTTTGGGCAAGTTCTGATTGCTTTTGTCTAATCACTCTCCTCTTCCCATTTACCCTACAGTAATAAATGTTGAAAAAAACTGGGTTAAAGTTGCTATTTGCTGCTTCATATGTATGCAAATTTATAATCTCATCCACAACGAGTAAGGCTAGCAGGTCATTCCCTTCCCTGATCTAATTCGAAGGCATCACTGTGAGTCAGAAGATTGCCTAAAATTTCCAGCTGTACTCAGAAAAAAGACCCAATATAGTTCCAATTGTTTACATTTAAGAAGTATATGGAAATCAGTTTGCAAAGATCACATGTCCACAGGCCAACAAGCTGCATCCACTGAGTCAGAAGATGGCCTAAAATTTCCAGCAGTACTGAGAAAAAAGATCCAATATAGTTCCAATTGTTTCCATTTAAGAAAAATATGGAACTCAGTTTGCATAGATCACATGTCCACAGACCAATAAGCTACCGAACATCTAAGTGAACCAAGATATCGATTAATTATTTTAAAAATAAATTGAAGCAAGGTCCCATAAGTCATTAGTATGATAATTTACATTAATCCTTGTATGAAAACGTGGAAAACCAAAAGGGATGATACTATGCACATGTTAGGTATCGGTTAATTTAGAGAGCTGATGCGTGTAGATCACAGTAGATAAAAACAATAACTCAATATTATTCAGGAAACAAGAAGGAAAAAACCTTCTTGACAAGGGGCAATCCCTTACAATCTCAGGAATACTTCTGAGAATAATAGCCTATCTCCTCTCTGCCTTATTCCCTCCTAAACTATATTTTTATATCTCCTTATTCTACTACTTCTAATAGGTATCTAACTCTTGCTCTATCTACTGCTAACTACCGGATAAGGTTTATTGATCTCTAACTACTATTATCCCTATTTAACTATACCTATACTACTACGGTCAGTCTCTATTTGTGTTTCCGTGTATAAACTATCCATTCTCCTCCTTTGTGTCCTTTGCTCCTAACAGCACAACAATTCTAAAAAATTGTAGAACATCTCATATAATTCCAGAGTCATCACCGTGTGAAGTAATTTGTAAAAAGGGACAACCTAAACGATGGAGGTCGACGGTTGCTGTCACTTCCTCCTGTACCAAAAGCTGAAGGAGATAAACCAGCATAAGCATGGGTTCCATTTTCCTTCTTGTATGCTGGTTTCCCATATAAAGTATTAGAATCTGAAAGAAAATCATTAAATTAAGTGGAAATCCTGTGGAATTAAAAGCAAAAGAACACCATAACGGAATGATCAAGGTTATGAGAACAGTATACATTAAAGAATAGTCGAAAAGTATAGCACAATACTCAAAATCAGAGGTGATCTAGGTAGACTGACCTCGAACATATCGATCTGCACCACCTCTACCACCTCGGGTTGTCATATTAGCACCACGAAACCTAGGATCAATTGAGTCCTTCGTCTAAAGCAACATCAGAAAGGCATATTAAAGAAAATGATTGGACCATTTTGTTACATGAAGACGCCAAAATGAAAAATACAAAATAGCAGCACAGTTACATATCGTGATCATATGCATAGAAGTAAAGAAACATTTGATGTCACCAGAATTTAGCTATTTTTTCTACGCACCTCTTTTTTCTTCTCTCGTTTGCTCTTTACCTCATGGAACGGATCTGCAAAAGATGATGTGAGAGTTAATAACAGGCGCTTCTCAATGGGATTAAACAATGTCTAACAGAACTGTAGCAACTTAGCTGGAGCATATTTTACAAACTAACATAATACAAAAATAGACTAGCCAATGCGCATAGGATCAGTTAATCCATAGTGCAGAGAAGTTAGATATACCTATACAGACATTGAGGATAAACTAACAAACCATAATAGCACCTTGGAAACCATAGAATAAAGTAGTAATGTTGGACAAATCTAAGCTTATAAAGTCCATGCATATCAAATATACAATACACAAAAGTAGACAGGTACATTCAGGCAGTTGATGCACTAGTTTCAAATTAATTCCCTTTCATGCATTGCCATTAGCTGTCGGAAAGTAGAATTGAATCACAACATGCGAAGAAGTGAACACCAACACATGATCTATCCCATAACATACTGAGGCAAGTGGGCACACAGGTCTTGCAGTTAAGTTCAATCACTAAGGAGCTACCAGGCCATAGACTTCACCCATTACTAAAAACAAGTCAAGCCCTGTCATCAAGTTCACTCTAAAAGTCCACAAATTGAAGCTATCACCTGAAGACCTTCACTTAAAACATCCACTGCCAGGTTCTCAAACAGCTTAGTACAAAAAATCACGTATTACAAAGAAGCAAGTCAAAACAGTTACTAATCCCACAATTCAAAGACAGGATTCCATCTTCCAGCTACAGATTTCAATAAACCAAAATACTATTCTCCTTTATACTAACCACAAACTTAAAACAAAAGAAGTTCAGCTCTTTCGATGCTTAAAGAATAAAGTTCATAATCAGAATAAATTATAAACCAAGCAGCGTCCATTGAGCTATCGTCTCCATTTCCTTCTCTTCTTCCTTTAAGAGAGAAGATGAGAATCTACTTCAAGTTACAAAAGACACGCACACAAAAAAAGCGCACTTGTACATGCTAACACACAAAAATTTCAAGATCCATTGAATAGAAATTTATTTATTTTTTTCATCTAAGTTAATAATCTGCTTCCTTTTACTCGGTACCATTCAGAAAGAGAGTAAACTAGGAAGATAGTTTTTCTTTTTCTTTTTCTTTGAAAAATAGAGGACCTTGAGATAAGAGGCGATTAACGGCCTCGTTCGCGTCCATGTTACACTCTTTAAGCGCAGCATAGATCTCAGCCTCCGGACAGTTGACAATCTCTTTCAAGCTCTGTACCACTTTCCTCGAACCCACCGGAATCCCTGAAATTCCACTACTACCCTTACTGGCGCCATTGGTACTAGTGCTGCCTCCTCCTCCGCCCTTGCCACTCATTCTCTTACTTTCTATTTCTCTCTCCTCAGATCTGAGAAGAAACGTGTCGTTATGGACGCTCGATAGGACACTCTGTCTATCTCTCTCTCTGGAATTCAAGAAGAAGAAGAAGAAGATGTTAAGGTCTCCACTACCTGCTTTAGGCACCGAAAACCCTGTCCCTGCGTTCTTTTCATTTTTATCCCTTTCTAGTTTTTTTTTATCAGTTCTATATATTTTTATTCAACTAGCGATACGATAAATTTCTCTTTTACCGAGTAACCAAACTTTGTTAATTAATAGAATGCAATCGAACATAAGATTAACTGTTTACAAGGTCGAAGTATAATATAGCGAAAAGTTATTAGGAATGATAGAATTTTTCGTAATATAATATAGTAAAATATTATTTAAAAGATTGATGCAATGGAATGTAATATATATAATAAATAACTATTATATTTCTAATATTAAAAATAATTATTATAGGAGATTTAACGCTATGATTTTAAAACAAAAATAATGTCTGATTAAAAAGTCGCGGTTTAAGTCACAACTGTGACAAATAATTTTTTTACATATTTTCTATTTTAAAGTAATAAAAATTTCAATAAAATTTTAATATTATATTATTAATTATACACAATTTATTATTAATTATATAAAAATTTTATTAATTATTTAATAAATTTTATTTTGTTAAATTTTATTTTATTCTATTATATGTGATTTATATTTAAAATAATTTATTTTTATTTTTATAGAAATATATACAAACAACTAAAAAATAATATATATATATATTCTATTTTCATTAATAAAATTTTTATTAAAATTTTTTATTTATTATTAATTATATATAATTTATTATTAATAATATAAAATTAGGGTAAGAAGAAATATTATAAAATATTATTAATTATGTATAATTTTTGTGGATCATAATAAATGAGCATGAGAAAAAAGGGGATTAGGGTTAGAAGAAATAATTGATACTAAGAAAAATGATGATAATATATTAGGTAGTAGGTATTTATTAATTTACGTTATATCTTAAACTCTACCTGAAAGAAAGCCAGTAGAAGGGTGACACCATGCTCCCAGTGCCACTCACGCCTGACACTAGAGACAACAACGTTGCCATCAACTTGCCGACATTGTTCGTCTCCAATCGCTATCAGTGATCGTTGACAACAAAACTCCAATCCAATGGGCACGGGACGTGATCCTCTGTCCCATTACCCCTGTCCCATTCCATCTTAGCCATCCATTTATGTGGTCACATAAATGGATGGCTAAGATGGAATGGGACAGGGCTGGGGCAGGGGTAATGGGATAGAGGATCTGAGGGGAGCGTGTTAGAAATTTAGCCTTATGATTATTATAATCAGATTTCTAAACATTTAATCAACCAGAATCACACACTGATCGAATAAACAATGATATATATACAATAAGAACATTAACCTTGATTCATTACACAGCGAAAGCGTAAATAGCAAAACTGGATGGATTTGTGTTCTTCCAAGCCAAGATTTAGAAACTGAATTAATTCTCCTTATGGAACAGAGAAAACTAACAGAACCTCTTTTAGAGAAAATGTCCAAAATAATTTGACTTGGGGACCACAACCCTATTTATAGTCAGTTTTGACTTACGGGCCATTGTGGGCCCATTAATCACAATGACTCGTAATGGACTTCTACACATCAGGCCCATACTAATAATTAATTAATATTTCTGCAGGCCTAATTAATTTACTAAAGTTAGATCACATTTTATTAGGCCTATAATCAAGATAGATAGAAATCTACGTACATATATTTATACACGTGGCCTATAAAATTCTAACAATCTCCCACTTGGGTTACGCGTATTTCTGGATAATGTACATAGAAGAAAACTGAATGCGTGTAAACTTACTATCTCATTCCAAAAATATACCAAAACAATCTGGTCCATCAATTGTACTAGTGTAGGATCAAAGTGACTTTTGTTATCTAATGTTGTGACTAAACCGAACAATTGTCACAATACCAGCAGAATCAATGACATAGATCAAGTGTGGATGCATAGCATGGAAATTACATGTGATGTGATCATAATTATTTCCAACTGGTCTAAATTTTGTGACTCAGAGAGTCTCAAAACACTTTCTAACCTTATGCAAGACCACAACAGAAAGCAAATTCCACATGTTCAGAATTTTGGATAAACATGAAATTCATTAGATTTCATAAACCAAAACCTGTATAGAAAGATAACTTTAGACCTTAGAAACTTAAACCTTAAAAACCATAAACTTTAGATGCCAAAGAACATACATAGAAGTAAAAGATTAACTCCCACTAAAGTGACATATCTGATAGACCTATTACATCCATATTGGCCACATGTACATGAAACACTGAAGGTGACAACCCTCTGGTGAGTGGGTCTGTGATATTGAAGTTTGTACCAATATGTTCTATAGACACTTGAAGATTCTAAACCTTTTCTTTCACAGCCAAATACTTAATGTCGATTCAGTACAACGGCTTCATTATCACATTAAATCTTTATTGGTCGTTTTATATCATTAACCATTTGCAGCCCAGTGATAAAGTTTCGCAACCATATTCTATGACACGATGCTTCATAGCAGGCTATATATTCTGCCTCCATGGTAGAAGAAGCTACAAGTTTTTGTTTGTCACTTTTCCATGAAACAACGCCTCCACCCATCATGAAAACATAACCTGAGGTGGATCTTCTGCTATCTAAGCATCCAGTGTGATCAGAGTCGGTGTATCCAACGATTTCTAATCGCTCTGACCTTCTGTATATGAGCATATAGCCCTTTGTTCTTTGTAAATATCTCATAACCCGTTTTGCTACTTTCCAATGATTCATTCCCGGGTTACTCAAATATCTACCCAACATCCCCGTTATGAACACTATATTCGGATGCGTACATACTTGTGCATACATGAGACTCCTTACAACCAAAGCATAAGGGATTTTATCAATCTCATCTTTCTGTGTGTCCAATTTAGGACATTGGAGCAAACTAAACTTATCACCCTTTGAAATAGGAGTGTCTCCCGGTGCATAATTCTGCATGCCATATCGGCTTAGCACCATATCAATATAGGTCTTTTGAGATAAACCAAGTATACCTTCTTTATGATCTCGATGGATCTGTATACCCGAGACAAAAGATGCATCATCAAGATCTTTCATTTCAAAATTCTTTGATAGAAATTTCTTGGTTTCATGCAATAGACCCATATCGTTGCTTGCTAGTAGAATATCATCTACATATAGCACCAGGATAATAAATTTGCTCCAACTGAACTTGATATATATGCACTGATCAACGATGTTTTCCTTAAAACCAAACAAGGTTATCACTTGATCAAATTTTTGGTACCATTGACGAGATGCTTGCTTTAAACCATAAATGGACTTCTTAAGTTTGCAAACAAGGTGCTTTGAATCATTGGATTCAAAGTGCTCTGGTTGCACCATGTATATTTCTTCACCAATGTCTCCATTGAGAAACACTATCTTTACGTCCATTTGATGTAGCTCGAAATCATAATGAGCTACAAGTGCCATAATGATTCTAAAAGAATCCTTTGTTGAAATTGGAGAAATGGTCTCCTTATAATCAATGCCTTCCTTCTGAGTAAAGCCTTTGGTGACTAAGCGTGCCTTATATCTTTCAATATTACCACGCGAGTCCCTTTTGGTTTTAAATATCCATTTGCAACCAATCGGTTTCGCTCCTTTAGGCAACTCGACAACATCCCAAACGCCATTGTCTGCCATTGACTTCATCTCCTCCTTCATGGCTTCAATCCTCTTATCAGAGTTTGAACATGATTTGGCTTGACTTACAGATGTCGGATCATCCTCCACCCCAACGTCAAATTCATGTTTATTGAGATATACAATGTAGTCATCGGATATTGCACTTTTCCTTTCTCTAGTGGATCTCCTAATAGGCACTTCTAATTAAGGTTGTTGATTTTCATTGCCTTGATCAGGCAATGTTTCTTGATCAACAGTAGTAGGTATGGCAGGTAAAATTGTATTTTCAACATTATCCTGATTTACAATTTGAATAGTTTCAGGTATGGTTAACCCATCACTTTCAATTGTAACTGTAGTGGGAATGTTAACATACTCCTCTTCAAACACAATATCAATATTTTGATTACTCCCACTGTAATCAACATCCTCAATAAATTTGGCATTCCCTGTTTCGAAAAAGGATATAGGGGAGGGATTATAGAACTTGAAACCCCTCGACTTTTCTGGGTAACCTACAAAGTAATAGCTAATAGTTCTTGAGTTCAATTTCTTTTCATTCGGCCTATAAGGCCTTGGCTCAGCTGGACAACCCTAGACATGTAAATGCCTAATACTAGGCTTCTTACCTGTCCACAACTCGTATGGGGTTTTAGCTACTGCTTTGCTAGGAACTTAGTTTAGGATGTAAACTGCATTTTTAAGTGCTTCGCCCCAAATTGATTCTGGTAAAGAAGAATGACTAATCATACTTCTCACCATGTCCTTAAGTGTTCGGTTTCGTCTTTCAGCTACACCGTTTTGACTAGGAGTCCTAGGCATGGTGTACTAAGCAACTATACCACACTCAGTCAAATATTTAGCGAAGGGTCCTTGACGTTGTTCACCTGATCCATCATATCTGCCATAGTATTCACCACCATGGTTAGACCTGACAACCTTTATTTTCTTGCTTAGTTGATTTTCAACTTCAGCTTTAAAATTCTTAAACACATCTAAGGACTGTGACTTCTCATGAATTAAGTACAAATAACCATAGCGAGAGTAATCGTCTATGAAACTAATAAAGTATTGTTGTCCATTCCATGAAGCCGTAAGGAATGAACCACATATATCTGTATGAATCAATCCCAATAGTTCATTACTCCTGTTTGCATCTGTTTTCTTTATGTTTGTTTGTTTTCCCTTACACATTCTATGCAGACCTTAAGATCTGATAAATCAAGGGAATTGAGAATTCCTTCAAACACAAATCTTTGTATTCTCTGTTTAGAGATGCGACCTAATCGCTTGTACCATAACATTAATAAATTCTCATTAGTTATGTTTCTTTTAATACCAATGTTACTTGAGTGCAGGTTTTCATAATGATCAGTTGTCTTAGTATCCAGTTTGTATAGTTTATCATCACGAGTACCGGTTGCTACATCTTGAGAATATAGAGAAACAACACATTTACCATTTCCAAATAGACAAAAGTAACCAGAGTTATCCAAAATAGAAACATAAATCAAGTTCCATCTGAACGACGGTATAACAAAAGTTTCATCTAAATCCAAACAAAAACCAGATTCTAACTGAATTCTAAAATAACCAATAGCTTCAACAGTAGTCATGTTGCCATTTTCCACATAGATGTATCTTTCACCATTAGTTGGCTTTCGGCTTTTGAGGCAATCCTGCATAGTGACACTTATGTGAGTGGTAGCTCCGGTATCCATCCACCAAATATCATTTGGTACTAAAGCGAAATTAACTTCATAACAAAGTTGAGAAATATACCTTTCTTAACATACCAGTTGGCGTACTTGGTACATTCTTTCTTCATGTGACCCAGTTTCTTACAAAAGAAACGGAGAACAACCGTATTCTATTTCTTTTGTGCACCTTGCACTGTTCCAGAGTTTGCAGTTTCTTTACCTTTATTCCTTTTCCTCTTATTGGAATTTCCCTTAGAAGTTGTTGCTAAATGAGCACTTTCAATCTTCTCTTGTTTCAGCCTTTCCTCTTCTTGCACACATTGAGCTATAAGCTCATTTAGGGTCCACTTCTCCTTTTGAGTATTGTAGGAGACTTTGAA
>JANKOE010000002.1:35222079-35235521 GCA_026284465.1 Erythroxylum citrifolium | reverse complement strand
CAATCAAATTAAAAATCATCAAACTAAAATCCTCAAAATAAATTAAACATACTTAATGCGAATCGGGGCCCAACACTTTTCCTTTTAAAGAAGTAAGTTTGGACCCATCTAGTCTATAAGGATTCTTTGTCATTTAGCAATCTCCAAAGCCTCTTTGATAGTTATAGGTTGCATTATGTTTTAGTTGGAAACTTAGTATGTTTCTAGTTGTTAATTAGATGATTTGTGCATGTTTAGGTTTAGAATTGTGTTAGTGTGATTATGTGTTTTGTTTTTTAGTGTTATGTGGTTTAGAGCACGATATCGGGCATTAATTTTGTGTATTTTAGGTGTTTGGATGAGTATTTGAGATCAGGTAAAGAAGACCAAAGAAGATTTGGAGAAAGCTCGGAGGAGGAGCCAAGGCCACAATCGTGACAGAAGTAACCCAACATAGGCCACGATCGTGACTTATTAGCCACGATCATGATAGAAGTCAAATTTTAACTATCACGATCATGACTCATTAGCCACGATCGTGACAGGAGAGATGACATACGTAAGGACTGCTTTTGAACTTAACTTTTCGAGGGTTATTTCGGACATTTGGGCCCGGGTAAAACCTAGTCTTTATCCTAAAAAGCCATAGGACTATAAAAGACAAAAGAATGACCTAATCTAGGAGAGCCTCCATTTGTTACATTTGGAAAGAACCAAGGAAGAGAGAGAAGAGGAGAGAAGAAGAAGGAGTTGTTGCTGCTGCTGACACTCCCAGTTCACTCTAAGGAAACTTCTTCATTTCATCTTGTCATTTCTTTCATTTGATGTATAAGATGGATATGATGATGATGAATTTGGGTTTAAGGATGTTCGAAACTCTTTTTGGGATTTGTTCTTGAATCAATGTTAATTTGATTGCTTTTGATGTTAATGTATTAGGTATTATGACTGTTTGTTGTATTTGCATGCTTCGGTAATAAATCGAGAGAGTGAACTAATAGCAAAATGATTAGGTTGGATAATGAGAGTTAAACAATCTAATAGTTCTCACAAACAATCAAATAAGTAATTTATACGAAGAGAGATCTCATGTGAGAATTCGATTGTCTATTAAAGAGCTTAAGATCTAATTGGATTTGTGGGTTGTTTTCTAATTGAGAGTTTGCAAATTCCTTAATTCAATTTAATTAGGGTTTATGATTTAGGGTTAAGGATAAGAACTCGAGAGAGAATAATCCACCTTTGAAAAGGTCTAGGACCGATACCGAATTAGCTCAAAAGTGATTAAGTTAGCATTAGATGATAGGATAAATCCTCTTCTCTCATTATTGCTTAATCTTCCCTATGTGAATTTTCAATTGTTAATTGGTTATGCTTAATTTTGATTTCTTTATGTTAATTTTACTATTTCAATTTCAATCAATCCATATTCAATTGCTTAATTTTCTGTTCATTTTAATTTTCATTTTAATTTCAATTTTAGGCCTTAGATAAATTAGGATTTGATTAGTTCACTAATTCCTCGTGGGATCTACACCTCATATACTACGCTTACATTCCATGTGTTTGTAAAATATTGAGGGTTTTATAAGATTAAAACTTGTTTAATAAGTTTTTGGCGTCATTGCCAGGAAATTAGTTTAGGACTTTTTGAATTCCTTTGTTTTAAGGAATTATTATCCTTTCTTGTGATTACGGTACCCAATCATAAGAAATTTAAAAAAAGGAAGTTTGGATGCAAAGTTGAAGACACATCAATGTGGATATCACAAAGCAACTATGAGGAATCCAAAAAGTTAAATGCCAAGAAAAGATGAAAAGAACGATGATGGAGGAAATACATCATGGAGAGCCAAGGACCCTTATGGACTTTACGAGCCTAGGTTTTAATGCCTATTATCAAGGATTTTCACGATCACTGATGCAAGTGACATACAATTTGTTTAAAGGGATGTCGAAGGAACAATTTGGTCAAGGAAGTAATCATCCTTATTTGAATACTTACAATCCAGGTTGGTAGAACCACCTATATTTCTTTTGGTTTAACAATGCAAGAACTCAAATGGGAATTCAAAGCCCACCAAGATTTTAGCAAGATGAGTCTAGTTTATGGGATTTAAAATTGGACAAGACTATAAGTTTGGATGAGGCCCAGAAGAGGCTAGAAGGGAAGTTTGAAGGAGTAATGGAAGATTATGCCTCTTCTATTCACAACCTAGAGGTTCAAATGGGCCAACTTACCAGTACATTTTGTAAGAGAAGTGTGGAAAGCTTTCTGAGCAACACAGAAGTAAATCTAATAGAGCAATTTAAGGCTATCACACTAAGGAGTAAGAAAGAGCTAAAATGAATAATGAGAAAAATAAGCTGAACCCCACCTTGTAGAAGACTAAGAGAAGAAGAATGAGGATGAAGAAAAGAATGAAGATCTTCCATACATTCCTCCTCCGCCTTATCCGCCGAAAATACCATTCCCATAAAGACTTCAAAAGAACAAACCATTCACAAGGCTCGTGGAAAAGCTAAAGAAATGATAAAGTTACTTGTGTTTTATGGAAGTGTTGAAACGTAGGCTTAAGTACGCGAAGTTTCTTAAAGACATATTATTTGTCAAGAGAACTTCAGACGATAATCAAATGGTAGCCATGACGGAAACCTCCAACTCCTTTATTACCAACCATATGTCCTCACAATTGATAGATCTAGGGAGTTTTACAATACCATGTGTAGTTGGTAATTTATAGATTTTAAAATGTTTATGTGACTTAGGTGCAACTATAAACCTTTGTCAATTTTTAGGAAATTGGGGCTAAGAGATGTAAAGCCAACATCTATGTGTATTCAGTTAGTAGATCAGTTGATAAAGAAACTGTTTGGCGTGGTGGGGGGTATACTTGTAAAAGAGGACAAGTTTATGATGCCTGTGGATTTTGTCGTGCTAGACTTTGAAGAGGATAAAAAATGTCCACTAATTCTTGATATACTATTTTTGACCACTGGAAAAGCTTTGTTAGATGTCCATGAAGACAATCTCATCCTTCGAATTGGAGATGAACAAGTGAAATTCAATATGAATAAGGTATTAAAGAATTTGAAAGAGAGTATCTCATTTATAAGAATTGATGAAGTCGAATCTTTAAAGGAGTGAAAAGAAGAAGAACAGATGACGGTGGAGATTGAGTTTGAAGAATATAAAGAAGTCTTTGTTCAAGAAGATGAAGAAGAAGAGAACGAAGAATAGAGGATACAGAACATAGAGGTTGAAGAAGATACGAAAGTCTTTGTTTATAAAGTGAAAGAAGAAGAGGAGACGGGGGTGACTGAGGAAGAATAAGAACAACTCACCCTTTTACAGGACAAATTTATGTATTCAATAAAAGATTCAGAGAGTTTTGTTATTCTCTATTTTATTGACATTTTTTTAGTAAAAAGAACATTACTAAACTTAATTGGTTTTCTTAATTTTATCAATGTAACATCCGGTTTCCATACTAAGGATTAGAACCTTAGATTTCTGTAATTGAGAAAATAGTAATGAGAGATTAGAAAATTGCATTTCATGCTCATATATAATGTTAGCATACACACATGTGAATATTGATTTTTGCATATTAAAATGGATTGTTCATGCACTCATTTGATATTTTCTGGGTATAAATGATTGTTTAATTCGATTATAATGTGAATTATGGATTGTGTGTTTTAAGAATTGATTTAGAGAGTATCTGTATTGAATTAGATTTTTTGGGTGAAAATTTGAAAAAACTCTGAAATTTTAAAGGTATATTGGATTAGGAAAAATGCCAAGTGGCAGAACAATTGATGAATAATTATATAACTAAATGTCAAATGGCATTAGAAATGTTAATATGCGACATTAAGATTTAATGGCTTATGTGAATAAAAATTAGGAGACAATTAGAGTAGAAATTGGAGACAAATGAACTAGTTAATAAAAGACCAAGAAGAGACCTTGAGAGAGTGACATATGGCAAGACCAAGAAGAGACCTTGAGAGGGTGACATGTGGTAAGTGACAAGTGTCACTTGCCACACCAATTGTTTTAAAGCACGAAATTCACTAAGTGAAAGACCCACATTATGGTCTTTCACTTGTCCATTTACGAAACAAACTTCTTTTCTCCATCTTCTTCTTCATTTTCTTCATATTTCTCTTCTTTACTCGCGAAACTCACTCTTACCCTCATCATGCTGATTTTTGTTCTAGCTCTTTCACTTTTTTTCTCCAAGATTTGTTGTCTTCTCCATTTTGTCACTAAAGACCTTCCACCTTAAAAAGTAACACTCACTGTATCTTTCTTATTCCATTTCAAAGGGCTGCGTTTTTGGTAGAGATGTAGATTAAAGTCTTACGAATCCAATAATTCAAGAATCAGGTCATTTAGGGGTCTAGGGAAGAAGTTATGACCAAAAGAATCAAATATGTTTTTGTCCTCAATCATCTTACTTCACTTCGTCTTACTTTCGCTTCGTCTCACTTTCGTTTCGTCTTACTTTTGTATCATCTTACTTTCACTTCGTCTTATTTTCCTTTCATCTTACTTTTGCTTCGTTTTAGATAAACAGTAACTAAGACGATAGCATGAACAGTAACTTAGTCTCACTTTCCTTTTGTCTTAGATAAATAGTAACTAAGACGATAGCATGAACAATAACTTCGTCTCACTTTCCTTTCGTCTTACTTTTGCTTCGTCTTAGATAAACAGTAACTAAGACGATAGCATGAATAGTAACTTCGTCTCACTTTCCTTTCGTCTTACTTTTGCTTCGTTTTAGATAAACAGTAACTAAGACGATAGCATGAACAGTAACTTCGTCTCACTTTCCTTTCGTCTTACTTTTGCTTCGTCTTACTTTTGCTCCTAGAGCGTTTCCACTTATAAAGATCATAACTTTTGACTCTGAGGTCCAAAATTTTCATACTAAATACCGTTGAAAAGAACAAGGAAAGATCTACAACTCTCAAGAAGGCAACTTTACCAAAATCTATCTAAATTAAATCCAGATTTTCAAACTTTCAATATTTTACGTCTAAATCGTCTTCTACCTAAAGTATCTCTTCCATTACAACTCCAAAAATCACCTTTACAACACCTAATCAATAAAATCTTTCGAATCATTATACTAACACTATAATCAAATTTCTCATCTCCAATAACACAGTATTTATGAACAAGCATAAAAATGCCATTTTCCATGCAGATGACAATAACTCATCAAATTTCTTTTATAAATCCCCAACTCTGAGGGATTTATTCACTACTTACCTGCTGAAAACTCCAAAATCTTCAAGCCCTAAACTCCACACGATTTATGTACTTCACTGAGTACAATAACTAGCTTCTGGTTTTTCCTTAGGGTAGAGGACACAAATGGTAAAGTGGCTTGGTGAAGGAAAGCAGAAACATAGAAATCTCTTAGAAGGTGTTTGATGGAAAACTCTGGGTATGGGAAGAAAATTGAAAAGAAGATGGTAATGAAGAAGGAACTTAGACATATCACTTCACCTTTCAAATCTTAGAGAACAGTAACCTACTTCTAGCAAAAGTACACAAAGCCTAAGTGACACTTGTCGTTTTCTTAATGACTAAACTCTAACTTAGTTTCTTTTGAAACTAACTCCATTTAGCTCTCCTCTTTCCAACACAACTATTATCTTTTCAATCCAATTATCCCCAATATTCTTTTGATTCCTTTTTCCCTATTATAATATTTCATTTTATTTCTTTCACAATACTCCATAAATTTCAAAGGTAACTCCTAAGTTCACCAACATTCGCAAATACCATATTTCCACTAATCACTAATATTTCCAACGCCCAAAACATTCAAAATTTTCAAAAATTCACAAATCAATCCAATTATACCCGGAATTATTCATGAATGCATGTACAACTATTTTCATGTGCAGACAAATTAATATTCATGTGTATGAGTAAGACATATTAGACATGAACATGAAAATGCATTTCTAACTCTCATTAATCACTCACATTTACTATTTTAACCTTCCCATAAGTAATGGGATGTTACATTAACAACGCAGGTAAAGACGCTTCTTCGACAGTGATGACCACATCGCAGGAGACAAATACAACAGAGAGGATGACACTTATTGGAGGGCGACTGAGGAGGAAATATGATGGCTAACACAGAAATGAAGAGAGTTCCATTTTGATGTTAATAAGCTAGTAGCAAACGATGTCGTTTGTAGTTAAACAAAACAATGTCATTTTCGATTAATTTGGAATAAATATACCATTTGGCGTCAATTCATAGAACCATCACAAAATTGTAGGCTGTTACCATTTGGCTTGATCTTTGATAATGGCATTAATATAATATTATATTAATTACCATATATAATTATATATATTATGATGGGAATACAAAATAATTACAATATTGTAAACAATGGAAATCAATATTAAATATTAATATGATATTCTTCATAATCAAACTAAATATTAGTGACAATGATTATAAGTGTAAAAATAAATTTAGTTAACAACAATGTTATTTTAAAAATTTATAAAACAAAGAACAAAAAATTAATTTTTATTACATAAATTAATTCTTTTTATTAATGTCTTTTTAAATATATGATTTGACAATTTTATGTGGTGTGACAAAACTCTAATTGCTATATATAAATTGGTTTACATTTTCTAGAAATTTTATATTATAGAAGGGAAATTCTATAAATATAAAGTAAATTAATTGTTCTTATTAATGTCTTTTAAAATATATGATTTGACAATATATAAATGGTGTCACAAAACTCTATTTACTATATATAAATTCCATACTATTTATATATTAACAAAAAATTTTGAAAATATAAATATCAAAACCATTTGGTGACAATTATAGAAATTTGTCGCCAAATATGATAACTGGAGACGAATTATGCATATTGTCGCTAAAAGGATAATAGTGTGTAAACATTTGGTGATTATTTTATAAATTCATTGCCAAATATGATAAGTAGCGACAAATTATTAATAATGTCAATAAAAGGTTGACAGTGTATAAACATTTGGCAATGATTTTTAAAATGTTGAACATTTGGCCATGTAAAATATAACGATGTCGTTTTTCTTTTAAGGAGCGACGTCATTTCCTTCCTTTTTAAAATCGTTTGTTGTGTACATTCGTATGGCAATTTTTTTCCTTAATTCTTTGCCAAATGTTGGAATGTTTACAAAAGAGGAAAATGATGGTGTTGGTTCAATGACAAACAATGCCATTTTTATATCTATTTTATGAGATACGCTTGACTCTTAATCGATGACCTTCTGTCAAGGTAAGTTGTAGATCTTTTTTCTTTTGGATTGTTTTCTGTTTCAATTATTGGACGGGTATGTGTGAATAATGAAGGGTATTAGCAATTTTATTAGGTTGTTTGCATTGGTTTGGATTGTTTGTGATTGGATTAGGATATTTATGTCTAAATGTTAGTGATGAAAGGGAAAAATGAGATTCTCATAGTTATCTTGGGATGAAAAATATATGTCTGTAAAGTGCTCAATGAATTACCTATTACGAAGCTGTTAAGTGTTGGGAGTGTTTTGCTTGTGTTGGTGTATATATATAAGTTATGTTGACATTATACTGATAATGAGGATAAGAGTTTCAAGTGTTCATGCTTATAGTGAAAGGGAGTTAATATTTTAAACATGTTCTGCTTGTGTTGCCATTATACCGATAATGTTAAGTTCCTTGATTTTTTTTTGATATGAATAGAGGTTTAGGAGTCTAAAAACAACCTTTTACTTATCTTGGTATTCCAATTTTCACTAAGAGACTCATATTTAATGAATTTAATCCTCTCATTAATAAAATCAAATTAAGAATTTTGGTTATTTTTGTTTTTATTTAGTTGAGTATAGTTTCAAATATCATCAAGATTGGGTAATACATGAGGTTAAATGCATTAGGTTTTCTTATTTTTAAAGTTTAAATTATTATAATTTGTACCTTATACTTCAAATGTTGTTATAATTGATTCTATTGTCACTTAAACACAAAAAATATTAAGGAAATTAATTTACAATATTGTTATATAAGTCTTGAATCTTGATATGAACATTAACAAGATTGTGAATAATGTAAAATTCATAGGTGTCATTATGTAGCCATCAAACACAGGATTAAGAAATCATACATATTTGGTTTTCTATTTTAGTGAAAAGAACAACACTATATTAAATCTTAGGTGTTATGTCCAATTTAAAAATGAAAAAAGAATATTAATGATTTGATAATGTCATATTTGCTATTCTATTTTAGCTAGAAGAATAACATTATATTTAATTTCACGTGATCCCATTTGAAAATAGCTTTAACAATTTAATAATGATAAGATAAATTATGACAAACTTAAGGCATAAAAGAAAACATTTTAAAGTTTAATATCTAACTTTGAAAAAGGTTAAATCTTGGTATGATTTTTTAATTTTAATATTTATTTAACTCCTTCAAAATCCAAGGTAGATTCTTATATACTATTGTCTAATCTACAAAGCTACCTTATGGATTCATGAAAGGACTTGTATTCATTAATAACATATGAGACGATAATATGATTGTAAACAAGATTATGAACTTTATACAATGAAGAGATCAAACTTGATACATTAACAAGATTGTGAATGCTAATATCATTGTAAATACTATATTTCATTTGAAATTTTTTCTTTTTTCCCCCAAGACAAACTAAAGGCCTCAGTTGTACCCACCAAAGGCCTCAGTTGTACCCTCCAATGCCTTTACTCTTAAGTTACTATCAATTATGTTGAATGAGACATATTCACTAATGGTATTACTTTCAACCAAAAACCAATCTACAAATCATAGACACTAGCAAGAAAAACATAACTCCTGAGTTCTATACTTCTATGTCATAATTACACTAAAAATGCAATCAAATTATAGTTTTTAAATCCAAATAATAATGCATTATGCACAATGTTCCACATACTCAAACTTAAATAGAGGATCATATTGGAGATCTCTCATAGCTAGGTGATGCAACTTCTACATCTTCTTGGCATGATAATTGGTCAATGTTGCACGAAATTACAACGTTGCATGTAAAATATATAAATACACAACTATTGAACAATTGTATCATATTAAATACGAAATTGTCATTTTCATTGGCCCTATTTTGTGTTGAAGAGTATCGATAAAACTCTAACTTCGTCCTTTGCAGTTGTTCATCCATCCAGGTAAGTTGTCCAACTATTGTGTATCATATATTATTATTTATTAGTACCTCTATTTGTGTTTGGGTTTTTTAAGCTATTAAACTTAGTTTGTGAACTTGTAATTGATAATTTGGGGACTAGTAACATAATGTACCTATAATTATGGACAACCTTTGCATAATAAACCCATAGGATGATATATAGGCTAGAAACCTTTGATGCATCTCCCATGAGGCTTATCGGTGAAATATTCCATGAGTTTAGGAGTCACAACGAGAACTTGCTTTCTTGATTCATTTGGTGTAACTACACCCACGTACCATAGTGATTGTTTAAATTCTAACTTTGAAAATGAACTGAGCATTGAAAAATCAAGCAAGGAAAAGCTTTTATTTTTATTCTTCATGTCCCAGATTGCACCCTGGATCATTAGATAAAAATCTAGAGATGAAGAGAGAAACAAAAAAAAATGAATACTGTATAAACAAAGAGTTTTAAAGTAGTGATTACTTGGAGAAGTAATAACATTAGAAATTCATTTTCAAATATGGAAAATCCTTTATATAATAAACCCATAGGATGGTATATAAGCTAGAAACCCGTGATGTAACTCCTATGAGGCTTATTGGTGAAATATTCCATGAGCCTAGGAGTCACAACAAGAACTTACTTTCTCGATTTATGTGGTTTAACAATGCCACATACCATAGTGCTTGTTTAAATTCTAACTTTGAAAATGAACTTGTAGTGATTAATCATTATGTTATATAGAATTAGGATTGCATATAATAATTCAGTTATTTACTTTTAATTGTATAGCTAGATGAACGAAAGTTAGATGTCTCATTAGAAATGGTCCACTAATACTTAGAAGGACTTAATAGTCTTATACAATTTGTAAAAGATCACATAGGTGTTAAATGTTGTATTTATTGTCTTTGCATAGATTGCTTAAATGTGAACGTGAAAAGTCAAAATGTGCTATATATAATCACATGCTAATACGAGGCATAGATAAATTCTATAATCCACGACTTTATCATGACGAACCTTTAGAAGTAAGTTGTAGTAGAAGTGTTGGTATAAGTGTTAATGATAGTAATAATAATGATGTAGACAATTGTGATATTACTGATGACGGTGATGATGGGATTAGTGAGATGTTAGAGGATTATGGGAATTATATGGAGACTATGAATGAAACTGATTTGTCTAACATAATTGGTAGTATTACAGAAGATAATTTTGGGAAGTTATTGAAATTTTCTCAAGAAGAATTATATCCAGGGTTCTCAAATTTCTCACATCTATCTTTTGTTGTGAAGTTGTTGCATTTGAAGGTCTATGATAAATGGATTAATAAGTCTTTTGGCATGTTAATTGACTTGCTCAATAAAACATTACCTGTTAGACACAAATTACTCAAATCTTACTACGATGCAAAGAAATTATTAAGGGACCTTGGATTAGGATATATATCAATACATGCTTGTAAGTATAATTATGATATATTTTGGAAGGATAGTAAAGATCTTGAAGATTGTCCCATTTGTGGTTCATCAAGGTGCTGAGTGGATAATGAGAGGGAAAAAGATACTGCATAAAATCTTGAGATACTTTCCTATTAAACCATGACTACTTATGTCAACAAAAATAGCCATAAATATAAGGTGGCATAAAGAGAAACACAATGATGATAACATTATGTCTCATCCAGTAGATTCAATGGCATGGAAAGACGTTGACAGAAAGTTTCCATGGTTTGCACAGGATTGATGTAATGTTTGACTTGGTTTAAACTTAATTGGATTTAATCCTTTCGGTAATATGAGTACTTCTTACAGCATATGGCTGATAATATTAGTGCCATACAACTTACCTCCATGGAAGTAAGTGAAGGAGCCTTTTATGTTATTGTCATTGCTTATTCTAGGACCTACTGCTCTTGGTAAGGTTATTGATGTCAATAGGCAACCATTAATTGATGACTTAAACGATCTATGAGAGGTTATATTAGAAACTTTTGATGTTGTTCAAGGTGAAACATTTATAATGCATGCAACTATTTTATGGACTGTAAATGATTTTCCAGCTTATGGGAATTTGTCAGGATGGAGCATTAAAGGCTATATGGGTTGTCCTGCGTGTAACCATCAAACTTATTCAATAAGACTACAAAGTAAAATATGTTATACAAGACATCGTCATTATATGGAACATGGGAATAGATGGCAAAGAAGCAAATTGTTTAATGACAAAGTAAAATCAGGTGAAGCTCTTTTGTAGTTGCCTGGTGATGAAGTGATTATGCATCTATCACACTTGGTGACATTACACCTAACAAAAACCCAAGTAATAGAAAGAGAAAGTGAAATGTTGTTGAGCTTTATTGGAATAAAAAAGTATATTTTTCAATTTGCCTTATTGGAAGGAATTGCTATTGAGGCATGATCTTGATTTGATGCATATTGAAAATAATATTTGGGAGAATATTTGAGGAACTGTGATGGGAATTGTTGGCAAATCAAAAGACACAATTAAGGCTAGACTATACTTGGGAAGACATAAATATAAGAAAAGATTTGCATTCGAAAATAAGAGATGATGGGTTATACATTATTCCCCTTGCTTGTTGCAACATGTCAAAAGAGGAGAAGCAAACTTTTTTCAATTTCTTTAATTAGTCAAGTTTCCTTATGGTATGCATCTAATATAACCCGTTATGTGAATGTTAAAGAGGGAAAAATATCAGGGTTGAAAAGCCATGATTTTCATGTACTTCTGCAATGATTACTTCCTTTTAGAATACGTGGGTGTTTACAAAGGATGTCTATAACTTTAGGTCAATTGGGTGAGTTTTTTAAAAAATTATGTTGCAAGAAACTTAAAATTGAAAAGGTTGACAAAATGGAAAAGTCATAACTTTGATTCTATGTAAGCTTGAACTAGTATTCCCCTATTGTTTTTTGATGTTAAGGTGCATTTGGCAATTCACTTACCATACGAAGCAGAACTTTATGGAACGTTTCAACTTCGATGGATGTTCTCCATTGAAAGGTAATTTATATTATCTTCTAATTTTTTATAAAGGTTATTAATTAGTAACAATTGTTAATGTTTTATATTTTGTTTAGGTTTTTATGCTTTCTTAAGTGTTATATACGTAATAGAGCTCGACTTGAAGGATTTATTGCAAATACTTATATAGCAAATGGATGTTTGAGATTTTGTTTGATGTACTTAAATGATGTCAAGACAAGATTTAATAGACAATAAAGTAACTTTGATTTTGATCAAGATGGTGGCTTTTTAGTTTTCTCCCAAAAAGTTAGGCCACTTAGTGTCAGAAAATATGTGGAGTTAACTAAAGATGAATTTGAAATTGCTTGTTGGTATATTTTGAATAATTGCAAGGAAGTCGATAAATATATGGAGTATGTATATTACATTTCATTCAAAATTTCATATTTAAAATTTGTGATTCAATCTAAATTTCCTAATCTCTACGTACTTTTTTAAATAGAGAGCGCAAAGATTCGATTCAAAGAAAAGGGAATATTAATGTTGAAGAAAGACATAAGATTACGTTCCCATCATGGTTTAGGACTCGAGTGAGTTATATATTGATGGAATATTATGAACTAATGACAATTTATATCTCATATTAACTTTTAGTTATATTTTGTCCTACAGATGATATGGTTACATAATCTTAACATGTAAGAGGCGACAACAACATTATATTCTTCAGCATATGGTCCTTATATGTATGGGAAAAATAATATGTTGCACTGTTAATGGAGTTAGAGTTCACATATAAGATCGATACAGTCGAATTAGAAGCCAAAATTATAGGGTTGTTATTGAGGGATGTCATGTTGACGATTTTATTGAGTTCTATGGTGTCATCTATGATATAATAGAGATGCATTACATCAAGGGTAAAAAGGTTATTTTATTTAAGTGCAAATGGTTTAATCTTGATGACATAAAAGTTAATGGAAATATTAATAGCATTAATTGTAACGCCCCAAATTAGGGGTCAGAATATTAAAAGAAATTAGTACGAATTATGTTTGTTATCTGCTTATGAAGGCATGCATTCATGACATTTTCCGGGTAAAGTGGTTTAATGAAACTTCGGATTGATTCGAACAATATTAAGATAATTTTAGTAATTTTTGGAGACTTCAATGATTTTTAGAAATTGATGGTGAATTAGTTTTGAGTT
>JANKOE010000002.1:35116164-35127251 GCA_026284465.1 Erythroxylum citrifolium | reverse complement strand
AGAGGGGGGGAAACAGTTCAGAGCATCCATGATAATCACAACATTAGCATAACATTGTCATTTGTTTACAATTAAGATCTATATGATATTCTTCTTTCTTTCAAGAATGTTAGTTAATAAATTGAATTTTTCATATGTTTTATTACTGTTTAATCTTCTCATAAAAATCACAATATTAATAATATAACGTTAGTAAAAAAACTCATTGTTATAACAACAACAACATAATAATTAAAAAAAATATATATTAGACTTTTACCGACGGAAAACTTTCCGTCGGTATAAGTTGTAGTATATACCTTCCCTTTACCGACGGAATACATGACCGTCGCTACATTTCTCCGACCGATTTGCTTTGGTGAATTTCCGTCGTTATATTATTACCGACCGAACCTAACGGTCGTAAATGCCGTCTCTAAATACCGACCGAATATTTCGGTCGCTAAGTTTACCTACGGGTCAATTACCGACCGAAAAAATTGGCACCGCATTCCGTCGGTATTTAATGTTACCGACGGAAATCTTCATTTTACCGACGGTAATTTCGGTCGGTAAATTGCTATTTTCTTGTAGTGTTCTAGTCTTTCTTTTCTATCTTGTAACAAAAGTATCCCTCAATTAAAGATTTTATTATAGAATACAATGATATTGTATTTAACCATTGTTATCTTATATTTGTAATCGTAAATGTAAAATTTTTTATTAAAATATAAGTCATACCTTAATATTGTAGAGTATATAAAAACTTTTAACATGTTAAAAAATATTATAGATAAACTCCCAACTAACAAAATCCTTAACCTCGTCATGGTTCCATTAGCAAAAAGTCCCTCTTGAATTTTAACATTTATACTAAAATATAAGTCAAATTATAACATAACTGATAATATGAAAAGAACCCTAATGTTTAAGAATCTCTCAAATAAGTCAAATTCTAACATAATTGAGTATATGAAAAGAACCCTAATGTCTAAGAATCTTTCAAATTTAACCCTCAACAAATAGAACCCTCAAAGAGATTAATGGTTGATTAGTGATAACGTTACTCTTTTTAATTTTATACATTCTATTCCATGTGAAACTGTGAGTTCCATTCATTTAAATTATTCCTGATTTTTAATTAACCCTAATATCAAACTAACCCTAATTAACCCTAAACTTAGATATACCTCCTAAAATTCATAATTCATTTGACTTTCCCCTCACATAATATTAAATCCTTAAAATTCATTCTCTTTGTGGCATTCCCAAACTAAATTGATTTATGTATAGGTCAGACGTTAATGTCACCAAGGTAATTAGCTTGTTCCTCATCTAAATTGGAGGTGGTAGGAGTTGGAAGTTAGAGGGCTAAAGTGTATGACATGCTTCAAATGATGGTGAGGATGAATTCAAGGAGGATTCTAGGTTTAATCAATAATGAGGAGCTTTTGGTTGTTGATGACGAAGAGAGGTTGAAAAATAATGCTAAAAATAATGATTTTGATCATGTGTTGATACTTTATTGTAGAAGTAGCTAAGTTTTGCATTTCGTATAGGAAACTCAAAGGATCTTTGTGACTATAATGAATTTGGGGTGGTTTAGTAGCAAAAAAATGTTTTAGAGGTTCCTATGAAAATGGTGACTCTAATGATGCAACCAAACAAAAGAAGAGTACTAAGAAAATGGCTCGGGAGGTTCCTATAAAAATGGTGACTCCAATGGTGCAACCAAGGAGAAGAAGCGTTGGTTGGTTAAAAGAGCAAAGGCACGAAGAACAGTAGTGATGATCTTAAGGATTTAAAGATCTTGAAGAAATTCTCAAAGAATAGCCTACATGACTGTTGAGCAAGTTTTACTTCTATAAAATCTTCAATATTCCGCAAGCACATGGGTCGTAAGTGTAGTAGTTGAGGTGTTAGTCCCACCTGGAATTAGTAAACTAATTGAATCCTAATGTTATCTATGGTTATAACAAATGTGATAAAAAATGAAAATAAAAACTAAACAACAATTTAAACAATTGAATATGATTTGATTAAAAATGAAATTCCCAAATTAATGCAAGGAAATCAAAATAGAGCACAACCACTTAACAATCTAGAAATCGCATAAGATAGAGAAGATTTATTCTATCATCAATTGTTACCTTAATTAAATTTGATTTAATTGGTATCAATCCCAAAATTTTCAAAGGTTGATTATTCTCTCTTGAGACATAATCATTAAACCCTAAATCATAATCCCTAATTGAACCTGAATTTCTAATTTTGCAATTTCTCAATTAACAAAACAACCCATGTTCTAATTAGTTCTTAAGCAATCTAATAGACAGTCGGGATCTCACACAAGATCTCTCCTCTTGTAATTATCGATTTGATGTTTATGTGATCTATTGTATTGTTAATTCTCATTACCCAACCTAATCATATTACTACCATTTCAATCTCTCAACATGTTACCAAAGTATGCAAAAATCAAAAAACAAAATACCCAAACACATTAAAATAAAAAGCAATTAAATCACAATTGATTCAAGAATTAATCCCAAATGAAGCTAGAACATCCTTAACAAAATATTCATCATCCTCAAATCTAAAATATACATTAGATAAAGTGAATAACAAGATGAATAGAAAATTTAACTTGGAAAGGAATGGCTAGAGTGGTTGACAGCAGCTCCTCCTCTTCTTGTCTCCTTCTTCTCTCTTCCTTGGTTCTTTCTTTAAATTGTAAGATGGAGGCTTCGCTCATTACAGTCATCTTTTTTCCTTCTATAATTCTTTTGTCTTTTAGGATAAAAACTAGGTTTTACCTAGGCCACAAAGTCCAAAACGACCTTCAAAAATGAAAATGGAAGCAAATGTCTGTCTCGCATATGTCACAATCGTGACCCTGACTGGATCACTTCTGTCATGATCGTGACAGGGATGTCACAGTCGTGACCCTTGCTTTTGCTCCAATCTTTCTTCAACTTCTTTCGATCTTTTTTATCTGATCTCAAACACTAACAAACACATCAAAATACCTCAAGCATACAAAATTGAAGTCCAATAACATGCTCTAAACCATATAACACTCAAAAACATAAACACATAATCATATTACACAATTCTAAACCTAAACATGCACAATTCATCTAATCAATACCTAAAAACACACTAAAACACCGACTAAAGTATAATGTAAACTACAACTATTAGTGACATTATTCGCTTCGATTAGGAATTTAGGGGATATATTTAAATTTAGGATTAATTAAAGTTAATATAATATTAGAGATAATTAGAGATGAAAAAACATCAATGCGTGGAGATCCATAATGCCACATGGATTGCCTATGATATTATAAATCCCATATAAAGAATAAAAATAAAAGAAGTATCTTGTTAGTATTAATAGGGCACTTAGTTAACAAGCTCTTAACTTAGTTAAAGGTTTTGTCTTTTGACAGTTAACTTTTGATGGTTTTGAAATGTGGATTTTTTCACACTAAAAATGTTACAATTTAACCAATATTTTGATATAAATGATAGGTTCAAAAGGGACCTTTTGCTATATATCATCTTACTAATAGAATCCTTAACCCCATCACAAGTTAATTAAATATCACATTAGTAACTACATGACTTTTTTTTAATTTTTATCTTTATAGTGCTATTGTGGAGCAAATGTGATGTAATGGATCTCACTCCAAAAAACAAACCTAAGAAGAAAGTAAAGTTTCCAAGATTTCAATAATCATTAAGTAAGTACTTTTTCTTTCCTTATCGTTTTGTTTCTTTTCTAGTTATATGGCACTATCATTAAATGAAAGAAAAAATAAAATGAAGGTTTTACAGCATTGGAAGATGAAAATTAACTTAACCAAAATACTTCCCTAGATATGTCACCTGTCTATAAGTGTTTCCCTTAATTACCATGAAATTGTCTTCCAACTTCAACCACTGTTTATATTGGTGGACAAGTAAATTATATGATTAAGTCTCATAATATGTTTGCTAGGTTGAAATCATAATAAAATTTGTAGTTAGATAATCAAATTTAGTGATGAATTTTCTATAAGAGAGTAAAAGAAAGTAAAACCAGGGACAAAAAAAACTTTAGGAATTGAACAGTAACTAACATTGATTGTAAACTATATGGAGTACTTATCTAAAAACTAAAAGCTTTCACAAGTTCTTTATTCTCAATGTTGAGTTTATACTTCTATAGAAAGAATTTACTGCTTCCTAAAATTTTTGAAAATATTAACCGACCATTAATACTATAATTCTAATTTTATTGAGAGAGAAAGAGAAAAGGAGGGAAGCCACAATAGGGGTTTCAACTTAAGGATTTCATCTCTAATAATTGATGATTTTGAAGAAGGGGTTTAAATTAGAGAAGATGATAAAAAATTGTTGAATAGCCAAGTGGTAGAGCTGAATTTTAGAGTGAAACTCACCAATATTATAACATCCACATTAATAGGTCTCACACAAAGGAAAAATTATAAAATATCATGTCAATATTAATGTGACATCTAATTGATAGAATCTATACATAATAACTTCATTAGAATTAGGAGTGTAATTAAGATATTTTTTGAAACATTAATATTTTTTGTACACTTCAAAATATTAGTTTGATTTGTATTTTGGTACAAATAGTAATTTCATTATTTAGGAGTTTAATTAAGATACTTTTGAAACATTAATATTTTTTAGTACACTTCAAAATATTAGTTTGATTTGTATTTAGTGCACATATTAACATTCAAAGAGACTTTGGTCTAATCCTAAATCAAGATTTGTTTTATAATAGTTATGAAATTAAACTCTATTTAGTAGAAAATGATATGTAAGATAACATTAATATAAAATAGATCGGTAATTTGTGATCATTCCAAATTAAGCTTTTCTTGCCAGTTTACTCGTATATAGTTTGATTAGCGTAGAAAGATCAACGTTTTACTCAGAGACATATGTGGGACAAAGAATATAAAGAACTAAAAAAGGCATCTCATTGGCCATCTCGTTAGTATAGAGGATAATTCCTTCTACTGGCAACTAGTATACTACGCCTGTTTACAGGTTCTACAATTACAGCATAAAAGCTAGAAAGAGAACCAACCCAACCATGCTAATTCTACTTACTATTCTCTTCATTTTCTACATCCGTCTCTGTCTAGTCGCTTGACACTTGTGAAGTTATTGTTCGACATTGCCATGGTAGAGGCTCGACAGGTACAACTTTCTGGGTTGGGGTCAGAATCTCAATACTTCCGTAAGCAAGCTTGTTTACTGACCACTATCTTTTTCCATCTTATGTCTTGGAGTTATTGAGCATTGTAACAATGTTTTATTCTTAATTGCAAGTTTCAGAATCGGAAGATAGAAGCCTAATAAAGCACACAAACATGACCAACCAGCCAACAAGCAGCTCGAGAAACATGGTTAAGTGGTGGCTGCTAGTGGCTCTCTTTGCATTCTTTATTCTTGCTGGCCAGTCAGCTGCCACACTCTTGGGAAGACTCTATTTCGACAAAGGTGGAAAGAGCAAATGGATGGGAGCCTTCGTGCAAACTTGTGGCTTCCCAATTCTCATTCCACTCTACTTCTTTTCACTGGACAAGAAAAGCAGTACTACAACAACCAATGTCAATACAAACTCCCCATCTATTCCGGTTCTTGCATTAGTTTACCTCACTTTTGGCGTATTTGTAACGTTGTATTGTATACTTTTTGCACTTGGGCTCGCGTACCTCCCGGTATCTACCTATTCTCTGCTATGCGCGTCTCAATTAGGCTTTAATGCTCTTTTCTCTTATTTCATCAACTCACAGAAGTTCACTCCATACATAATCAATTCATTGTTCCTTCTCACCCTCTCTGCGGTACTCCTGGTCTTTGAAGGCAGCGATGCCGCAACAGCAGCCAATATTTCTAAGGGGAAATATGTTATCGGGTTTATATGCACCGTTGGTGCGTGTTCCTTGTATGGATTGGCACTGTCTCTGACGCAGTACTCATTTAGGACGATTTTGAAAGTTGAAACTTTTAAATCTGTTCTTAATATGATATTCTTTCCATCACTGGTTTCATCTTCTGCTATGGCCGTGGGGCTTTTTGCTAGTGGAGAATGGAAGAGTTTAGGGAAAGAGATGGAGAGTTTTGCGTTGGGGAAGGCTTCCTATACGTTGACATTGATTGGGACTGCTGTTTCATGGCAAGTTTTCTCTATTGGTTCTGTTGGTTTGATTTTCAAGGTTTCTGCTCTTTTCTCCAATGTCATTGCTACTGTGGGTTTGCCGTTAGTTCCTGTCATGGCAGTGTTTGTTTTCCACGAAAAGATGGATGGTAACAAGGTGGTGGCTATGATTTTGGCTCTTTGGGGTTTTGTTTCTTATGCTTATCAGCATTATCATGGTGGTTCTGAACCCAAGGCTGATGAGAAAAGCAGTGTTAATAATGAAGCAGTTTCTAAATCTTTGGAGGTTAGTGTATGACCGATGATCTCCAAGAGATCAAGTTTGAGGTTCATGTTTCATTATTCAATTTTATGGATTGCAAATGCAATGAAGAGAGATGCTGTCTAGCAACTAGCTAGCTTGCAATTGATTCTTCCATATAATTATTTTATTTGGGAAGACAGAAGTAAAATGAATTATATTTATGGATATTATGTTGTAAGCTACAAATTTAAGTTTTCTAATTTTCCTTGGCTGTGACGTAGGGACAGAATGAGAAATGTTTCTTCTACCAGTGTCACGTACCACGTTTGTGTCGTTATATATATATATATTTGAAAAACTGTGTCGTTATACATTGAAAGAAAAAAGCTTTAATGAACAAAACTAATGTTATATTTGCATTTCCTTACGGAATTGCAAAAAATATGGCTTCCGACCAAAAGGACTCCTACTCCACTTCCAATAAAGTCTAGTTTTAATGCTATACATAATACAACAACAACAATACTAACTCCGTAAAGTCCCACCGATATGTAAAGTATGAAAAATTTAGTAATACGCATACTTATTTTTAATTGGTATATATATGTAAAAGAAAAAGAATGCCTTTAAGCAATTATATCATTAAACTACAAACAACTAATTGGTTGTAACACATAAACTATAGCAATCTCCCACTTGTCCTAAGCTAATCATTTAACCATCTTCAACCATATTCTCATTACGTGGCTTGTTACTAAAAACATAATTAGAATAAAAAAAGGTGGTTTGAAGATTTTGATCCAATTTGTGTAATTTGTAAGGAGAATATGGAGGATAGGGAGCATTTATTTTTTCAATGTAAATATTCAAAAGCAATATGGAGTCGAGTAATGTACAAGTTAGGAGAGTATTACCAGAGTTACGAATGGGCTAGGGTTTTGACTTGGATCATTGCAAAAACTAAGCAACTGAAGCAAAATGTAGGGATTCTAAAATCTGCTTTTACCACCACCATTTATTCCATTTTGAAAGACAGGAATTCCAGAATCTACAAAGGAAAAGACATTGAGAAGCAGTATCTCACTGAAACCAATCTCAACTAGATAAGAGAGATCATGATAGTCAAATCAACAAACAATCAACTTACTCTAGATCTAAAAATGACATGGAACCTGGTCGGGTCGGCTGGACCAGCCCTACCAGGCCCAGCTCCAGACATGGGTACCGATGGCCCAACGACCACGGCCCGTTCGGCCCAGCGGGAGATAGACTCCCATGCAAACGCTGCAATTCACGTAAAGACCTAAACCTAACAACAATCGTGGATATATAAGGTATGATTCTACCGTAGTTCGGGTACAACATATACAACCCTATTCTTCTCTGTTTTACAGCGGCCGAAACCCTACAAAAATATTAACTTGAGCATCAGAGGGGCCTCCCGGGAAACAACCCCCGGCGTGCCCTGTTTGTTTTTGCAGGTATTCAGCAGCAAGATCTGTCAGAGTTATGGATCCAGGCGACAATATCCAGCCCCAGCATAATCTGGCAGAACCAGAACCTATAGAGCGTGCTGTTTGTAACTTCTTGTTCTTGTTTTTATTGAATCTTTTTTATTCTTGTTTTTATTGAATCTTTCTTGTAATTGGACCTTCTTGTAATTTTGTAATAGCTTTGCTATAGTTTTTTCTTTTATATCACCATCTATATCAAGTAACGGTATAACTGGTAGAATAAAATTATCTACTGTTATGTGATTTGATACATTGCAGGTAGTAACGTTGATAAGTTAGGTTAGGTGAAAATACGGAAAGAGAGGGATTCGAACCCTAGGTAAACAAAAGCCTACATAGCAATTCCAATTCTACGCCTTGAACCACTCGACCATCTCTCCTACATAATGATTATGGCCGAGAAACTGAATGAATCGCGAGTCATTCATATTCGATTGTTAGATAGGTATAGTCCGTAAAATTAATTATAATTATAAAACTAATTATAAAAAAGGAAACTTTTAATCAAATAAAGACCTTTCCTTCAGGACTAGGGGATAAAGATAATTTTTTTATGAGTGGAGTTCATTTTTATGTTATTTCATACTGTAGAATTACTTTTTTGTGGGATCGTTTTCTCATTTTCTCACGGGAGGTAATTAAAAAATTATAAAATGAATTGCTACCTATACCTATGCCTAGATCCTGTATAACTAGAAATTTTATTGATAAGACCTTTTCAATTCTAGTCAATATCTTATTACGAATAATTCTAACAACTTCGGGAGAAAAAGAAGCATTTACCTATTATAGAGATGGTGTGATTTGATTTTTTTTAATTTCCCGCTTCAAGTCTTAGAAGAAAAACGTAGTAATCGGGATAGAAAGATTTGAAATAACTCTACACTCGATGAATATCTTGCAATTATTGGGACAGTAGTTTACTGAGAGAATTCTATAAGATTCTTTATAGTGAACACTTGCTTAAATTTTAGAACTTTCATCTTAATTATCATTATAATTAAAAGAAAACGCCTAAATATATACTATATATTTAATGAGACCTTAACTCCTTTTGCATACATAATGGCTATTGTTTTATAGTATATTATTTTCTAGATAATGTAAGGAACCATAACAATTTCATTAAAGAACAACTTGATCCAAATAATCATTTCTGTTAAATAAAAAAAATTATGGCTTAATTAGCAATTGATGCTATATTAGAACCTTTCCAATCTCAAAGTAATTTTGTTCCAAGTAAATATACCTTAACTAGGACTTACTTCTAAACTTAATGTCAATGTAACCTTGAACTCAAATATTAACTCATATATAGAATAATAGATATCTTTAACACTTCAAAAGTATCATATATCTCAAATAATAAATAGATTTAGTACATTATCTATGTATTTTGACTAGAATAGGAAAATGACTTTTTTATCTAGCTTTATAGATCTAATTCCTAGAATTAAGTTATGACCTCTTTATAACCAGCTAGAGTCATTCTTAGACTATCATATTTTCAAATTTTGAATATGTTAATGATTTTTCTCTATGAGTAATGTCTTTATATACACTTACTGAAGAGGACTACTATACTCCACTAGCCTTCTTGTAAATACGATAAATTCACTATCATCTCCGAAACAAACTCTTTGAATTCACCGTAAAAGCGAATCTTTCAATTTCTCATAACCTTTCGATTATATGTATCCATAAAAGCATTAGTTCTATTTATATGTATTGTCATGAGATTCAAACTTCTCAAATTTTATATTATTATTATTTTAAGAACTATTCTCATATAAGTGTTCGTAGAAACAAATATAAGGTTTAATGAGGTATCTAACATTATATCCAACTTTTTAGATATTTCATAACTTTCAATTGTCCAATTAGTTCTTAATTTTTTGGATAATATATGATTCAACTTAGTATTACATCCCAAAATTAATAACATTGACTCTTTTAAGTTCTTATTATTCCATATCTTATATGAAATCATTCTAATTGATTTAACTGGAACAATAGAAGGCAATTATTATGCTAGGCATAGCTATAAATAAATAAACATTTCATGATTTAATTTATCATATTGCATTTTCCTCCTTCCACAAATTCATACTATTATGAAATTTAGTTATAAAGGCACTTTATTGCCCATAGATAACAAAGCAAAATTTAAATATCACCACTTCGATCTCATCAAAATGCTTCACTATTCTCAATGTTTAATTTGTATTTAATTTTAAACACTTTGAACTTTTTAAAACTTAATTTTTTATTTCATTTAATACATGTAACTATATCATATAAAGTCATTTGTAAATCTAATGAAATACAAGTATAATCCTTTTATGAACTGTTATTACTTCTAATACATCACATGTATAAAATTTAACAATTCAATACCATCATCATCCTTTCAACAAAGGTTGATTTGGTTATTCTTTATTAATAACAATTTCCACAAGTTACATACTATTCATAATAAAAAGGATATATATATATATATCCTAATATAGAACTTTATGATTCTTATTATTTCAATTTAACCTATATGGCATAAAAGGATAGTCTTAGTTATCTTATTTTATATTCTTACCAATTATGTTAAGTTTAAAATCCTTATTGATCTCACACATTCAAAATATTTGTATAAGTTTGAATCAACTAATTTCACTTAAAATTTTATTTCTTACTATGTCTTAAGCATTGCGGTAATGTGGAATCCAAATTTAGTATAAAATATTCAAAAACATGAATTGGAAATATATATATCTCTATTATATCTTATATTTGCAAAAGAAATCATGCAATTAAATTTTCTTCAAAAGACAACTCATACTGTAGAATATGCCTTTAATAATAGTCCACATTTATGCTTTTAGTAGGCTAAATTGATTGAAACAATTTCAATAAGGTAGTATACCTTTTAATTCTACTTCATTCAACCTCTTGCATTATATTATCAAGGTATTGATATCCATCTTACATGTTTTCATGTATATGATAGTGATAAATCTCCAAACCTTTGTTGTAACACCGGATTTTCCGAGCCTTTTGTGTTGTTCTGTATTTGGAGATACTACTGTATATTGATGTATACATGGTTGTATATGAGTTTAAATATGTAATTGAATCCTTTTGGTACATATTCCAGTGATGTATA
>JANKOE010000002.1:35059936-35085732 GCA_026284465.1 Erythroxylum citrifolium | reverse complement strand
TCACCAAATGACATATATGAGACTTCATATATTAAGCATAACAGTTCTACAAATAACTATATCCAAATCACAAAATACTGTTCAGCACATGATTAAACTCTAACCATGCTAATCTAGTTATGCCACCGCAAGCTCTAACTCAAAGTCTTTACAACAACATAACTAAATTTCAGACAATATATGATTACTCCCCTTTGAAGCCCACGGTGAACTCAGGCCATTGTTACATCTTCAAGAGGATCGGGAACCCTAGCCAAGCATAACGCCGGTGATGTCCATCACTGCTGGAACTCCGACGTTAAACATGGCTCCAAAGACTTACGGTGGAAGTGGTGGTGAGGTGTCCGTCGATGATGATGATGATCGGAGATGAATGATGAAGGTGGTGAGGTGGAATTGTCCCTGGTGACTACCGAGTGTGGCGTCTATGTAATGAAAAATCTCTCCGTATGTCTGCGGTGTGGTATGTGTAGCCGACTTTGTGTGTGTTCTCCCCCTTTTTAATGACCTAATTTGGTAAGTATTTAAAGAACCGAGATGGGCCAAGTCAATACAGTGAGGGAAATTTCTATTTAGAGTCCAGGTCTCCGTTTGTACGTCGCGACGTGGAAATTAATTCTCGTCGCGATGTATAACCTGTCTAGCTCGCCGCGACGTGTTGATTTGTTGACGTCGCGACGTATGGTTATCTGTTGACGCGCCGCAACTTGAAAATTGGCCTACGTCGCGACGTGCTGGATTTGTTCTGTTGGATGCGTCGCGACATATGGAAGGCTCACGACCTGTTGACTTCTTGTCATGGTTAACTCCTTTGTGTTCCTACAATTAAATCACAATTTGCAGCATCAATTGTTCTTGAAAAAATTATAATGCAATTAATATCAATTTGTAACAATTTTACTAGCAATTTGCAATTCATATGAGCTAATCACAGGGAATCAATTTAAGCACAAAAATCAACAATTAGGAGTCAAAAAGTACTTTAACAATTATAAAAATGCAACCAATTAATAATGTAAACTTGGGCTCAATCAACAAGACAACGGAAAGAAAAAGTACGAAGAGAAATATATAAAGAACCGGCCATTAAGCTTGTATATGACAAAATGTAACTAAGTATTCGACAAACTAAAAACGAAAACAAAATGAAGGAAAACACAAGAACAAGCAACTCGAGGTACTCCATAGTATGATCATCCCCAGTGCCAAAGGGACCTGCTCCCGATGTGCCAGCACTGCTCAGGGGTCAGCGTCATCAGACGGCAGCTGGAAGTGATGGTGCTCCGCAGGCAATGCATCCATCCGCCGACAATACTGCCTATCTCAATCCTACCTGGCTATCTTCTAAAGGAGGGTGTCTCGGAGAGTAGCAAGATCTACACAGAGGCCATCGACTCAGCCAGTGAAGGTTTGTAAGGTCACGGGCTCAAGAGTGGCTTGATCTGGAGGATCGTCCTCACCTGGCACCACAGCTGTGGGGGCTGTACCAACATCCTGAGTAGGGGGAGAGGGAGGTGGTGGGGAAGAGGGAGGTGGTGGATGAATGGTTGATTGCTTTAGGCAAGTATACCTAAAGAGTAGGGTTGGGTTAAAATAACTGTCAGTATCAAATTTCGGGACATTGCGGGCTCAAAAAATGTCAGAGATGAGATGGGAAAAGGTGATGGAATTGGTGAATTTGGCAGTATTGATGGAGTCGTGTAGGGCGGAGGCGATAGTATGAGCTATATCAACCGGGCGACTAGTCATTAGGAGGTAGATATGTAGGGCTTGTTGTTTTGTTACGTAAGCGAGGTGGGTGGTTGGGATGATGTTGGTGCAGACTAGATGAAGCCAAGGACGAGTTGCAGGTAAGAGATCAAATCGCTTGAGATAGTGTCGGTAATATCAGGGTTGATGCCATTCGGCGCCCTCTTGACAAAAGGTGCGAATAACATCGTCCGAAGGATAGTGATGGATCATCTGATCATAATGGAAATGGAAAATCGAAGGATGAAGTGGCAGCGGATACTAGCAGCGGTGAATGCATTGAGTGCTTTAATACCACGGAAGTTAAGTTCCATGGTATTATTGAATCTGGCTTAAGTATAAAAATGGCAAACGAATTTTTTGTTGCCTTGACCACGGGGTTGGACTAAGCTGGTGAGATCAGAAGCAATAAGTTCCTGTACAAATGGATGGTCAGGAGGAGCTAAAGGAAATGGTCGCTCTTTAATAAAAGACCTAGTGTCTACTTTCTCGTATAGTTCCATAAAAGTAAGACTATCGGAAGATGAATCAGAATCACTACGAGGGTTAACGTTAGTGTTCTTAGTTCGAGGCATTGTGCTGCAGAGAACACATAGAAAGATAAACTAAGCGAATTAGTAAAACGAATTAAAAATCAAAACCTAAACAACTACGTTCGCAGTGGTAAATAGACTGGGTCACCTCGCCCCGGTGAAATGGATATGTCGCCGCGGTGAAAGTAATAAGTCGCATCGTCGTGGCAAAAATTCCCTAAGCACAATAGGAACAGTGAAACAGAAATCAAACGAAGACGAAGACTAGAAAACTTACGAAGAGGGAGGAGAACTACGCAGAAAAGGGCGGCGAGTGAGAGAGAAGTCTTGTAGAAAGGAAGTTGGTTGCAACGATGTGGAAATGAAAGAGATGCAATGAAGGACGCCGCGAAGGGAAGATAGAGAGGATGGAGGGGCGGTTGGGTGGTTTATATAGGGGTTAAATGTGAAATGATAGAAAGGGAAGAGAGAATACGAAAGGTTAAGAGAAAAATAGGGGTGAAAAGGTAATTTCGCCGCATCAATTTGACGTGGAATGTACACCGCGGCGAAATAAACTAGGAAAAAAAGAAAAAAGTTGGAAAGTTTGCCATGACAACGTGGAATGTACACCGTGGCAAAATTTTCCCGATAGCAACATGAAAAATAGTAGTTCGCAGTATCAATTGTTCTAAGAAAATCAATTTAGTGCAATTACAAACTATTTGTGACAATTTTACACTCAAACTGCATTAATTTAAGATAAGCATTCAAGAGTTAAATTAAGCACAAAATCTGAAAATAAGAGCCAAGAAGTGTAATAAAAACTATGAAATTGTCATTAATTGATAAGAAAAACTTGGGTTCAATCACCCATTTTGATTTTCGTGGGTTTTGGAATTAGGGTTTGGTTTTCTAGCTTAGATGAACTATGGGTATGTTAGGTTTAAGCTTAATTTGTATTTATTGCATTTTGTGATTATTAAAGTTTATGAATTTTATTAGAATATTGTTTTAAATGGAACCTTGGTTGTTTTAGGAAACCAATAGAATCCTACCCATTAGCAAGAGGGAAGACAACCTTGAGTTGGATTTTTGCAAGCAAATTAGGTGGGTAATATGCTTATAGTTGTTGTGTGATGGGCAAATTCCCTACTTGTGTGTTTATGCTTAAATTACTTGAATTTGGATTGTTGTGAAGATTTGAAAATGCATGATGAATTATGGCCATGTTATACCTTGAAAAAGGTTATGACATTTTGGATTGAATGAAAAGAAGAAAAAACATAAGAATATGAATTTATGATTGATTGAATTAAGCATAAATTTGCTTGTGATTGGGAAAGAGAGGAACCCGTTTCGTTAGTCACGTGCACGTTGACCTATTGCCTTCTCTCGGATGCCTACTTGAGGCCACGAGATCCTGAAAATTTGGACTCGTTTTGTTCACAGTGTAAACTTCGGTTACTCCGTTTCGTTCCACGGAACTCTCGAGCCATTTGTTTGTGCATTGCATCTTTGAATTGTCAAGCATGATGCATTTGAGAGATTTGCTTAATGGAAGTTTATGTTATGTGTTATGCATTAACTTGCTTAATTATGAGTTTGAATTGTTGAGTATTGAATTGCTAGACATACTTGTACATATGCTTGAATGTGTGACTCGTTACCGATGACTATAAATATATTAGTTCCTGAGCTGTATAGCTCACCCCACTATTCCATCCTTAGGTGCATAACGAGAAGGTTAGCAATCCTTGCAAGGCATCAGAAACTCCAAGATAGTTAAAGACTTTTCTAACTAAGTTAGTGACTTTTGGATAGCTTTATAAGCATATCAAATATTGAGCATCCATTTGTATTTGTATTAAGTTATTGATGTGTATGTTGATATGTAATTAAAGCTAGGCTCAAATTATGTTTGGATTTATTAATGAAATATGATTGCTTTTTGCATATGACTTTCTAAGTCTTTACATTGCATTTTCAATCTCTTCATTGGTGTAGAAATTGTGTTTTTACTTCTAAGGAAAATCTGGAATAATCTAAGCTGAATTAGACAAAGTTGTCTTCTAGAAAGTTGTAGTTTATCATTTTAGCTTTCCAACGGTATAAAGTATGCAATTTTTGGATATCGGAGTCGATAGTTATGACCATTACAAGTTAGGATGTCGCAAAAGATGTATATACGAAACAATTATAGTAAATGAAGTGAATTAGAACTCTTGGTGATGTGAGGAAGACCTCGTAGAAATCCCTTTGTATTAGACAAATCCCTTCATCTGATTCAGCTTTGACTGAATCCCTTCATCTGATTCAGCCTTGACTGAATCCCTTCGTTTGATCCATCTATACTTTTGGAAAATTGAAATTTTGACCCTCTAGATGGCAGAATCTCTTTTCAAGATCTTCATAAAAGTTGTTGATCTCGAAGTCCTTTTCAAAACCGTCTAAAGATGACCTTAATCCAATATCTTTAGTGAAAGTTATGCCAATTTTTACGAAACAGGTACAATGTGATGGAGGGCAAAATCATGTTTGATTTTTTTGGCCATAACTTCTCCGTCCGACCTCTAAATGACTTGATTTTTGAAGCAATAGTTTCCTAATGCATTCCTCTATCTCTCCATATGAATTTATAGCTTTTGGTATTAATTTGGAAAAGGTCGATTGAATCAAAGTAAGGGCTTGAGTCAAAGAAATGAGTTTGCCCACGTGTTATGACTTTGGATTGTTGGGCTCCGACAACGGGGTCCAACATTTCTCATATTTTGTTAACTCAGTGAACTTATTCTATAATAAGTGCTAACACATTTGTTTAAGTATCTCCATACTTTAACCAATAAGATCGACTACTTACTTCATAAGGAAAAACTTAACTTGTGTTAGTCTTTTTACGTTCTATTAATGACTAGTTTTAATAGAACAATGACTAGGAACAATTTAGGGATATATATATAAATGCAATATGAATCTATTATGTCCCATTGACTTTATCATATACATCTAAACATATATAAGATAAAGAATGCCTTTAAATAATTTTCACTAAACTGTAACAAAATTGATTGGTTGTAGAGCATAAACTAGCATACTTATCTTGTCATAAATTAATGACACTATTCTTTGAACCTTTTAAGGTTCTCAATCACATTGGCCTGTGGTGTATTAATTGGAACTACCACTTGACAACAGAATTCATCATAATTTCAATATTTCTCAATTGTAAAAAATATTTCCAGATAATGTTCAAGTATGTTTACCTCCTTTTGCATAGTCTACCTTTTGGTTAACCACTACAAAAATCCCAACTTCCAAATATTGATTTAATGGTCATCGATGAAGCTAATAACATTTTATAGGAATATATGTATGATATTTAATATTACTTTCTTAATGTCAACCCTGTGGATAAGGTTATTGAGGGAGAAAGTAATGCTAAGAGGCAAATTAAGGAGTGAGTTGGGATTGTTGTTATAAGTAAGAAGACAAAGGAAGCATTATCGTTTAATATAATAGAGAAATGTTATCATAAATAGATAACAAAGGAGAAGCTAGTGAACTGCAAAATGTTGAGACATTTTTCCTTAATAATGTATCCTTAATTAATGAGAATAAGACACATGTAATGACTTTAATGGGTAAACATAATCATTGAATAAGTACATTGTAATGAAGAAGAACCATTAGTGTCTCTTAGTATAGAACAAGATTATGCCCTAAAAATATCAACAACAAACTATGAGATTATGGTGAAGAATTATCCTAATATTACATTAAAAGTTTTGGTGTTAAAGAATAAATAATCAAATTGAAGCTTCTCTACTCAAGAAATCCATAATTTTCCATAAACCTTTAGTTGTTCAACTCTTACCTTAAGTAATTATACTTGTACATTGCATAATGCAAGCTACTTAGTAAAGTCTCTCCTTCTATGTTTTGCAATTAAAGCAAAAGTTCATATGACCTTCTACTTTGATGTTAGGCTGCAACCCAAACTCCAAATTTGCCATCCCAATTGAGAATTCAAATAGGTTTCAAGATTGTCAATGATATCTAAGTATGGTCTTTCATTATCTACCATTTTGTTCTCATACTACAAGAAACCACATCCATCATAGATCATATGAACTAGAAAGTCTCATAAATTCAGCAACTTCTTTATGTGCTTTTGAAATCATCATTAAATGATATAAAGTGGCTTTTTTACGTATTGTTAGCCATTTGTGCAAGCTTCTCCATCTTCTCATTAGGTACACAAAATCCTGAAGATTATTATTTGTCATTTTTTCCTCAAATTTACTAGCTCCATTAGTATAAAATTTCTTTATAAGGGACCTAAAATGCTTACCGATTTATGTGGTTCGCCAAGTGATGTTTCAAAAGATGGATTATCATCTTTGTGAGAGTAGCCAAGAAAATTGAGTGTAGAACTTAGGCCATACATAACTCTCATAACATTGTCATAAGTGACAACAGTCTCAAAAGTAGTATCATATATACCCAACCAAAGCCTACGACCTTTAGTATTTGTTACAACCACTGATATCTTCTCCTTTAAATACCAAAGAAATATAAATATTAGGCATCTTGCTTGAGTGAAAAGATACATCTAGCACTAGGCTAATGATTTAAACAATATGTCCTATGTTCTTTTTATTTCAAGAGTGAAAACCCTAAGACTAGAAGTAGTAAGATTGATTCTTATAATAATAAATAAAATAAAAATATATCAAAACTTTTAAGTCCAAAATAAATTTTATATAGCAAGTTGATCAATGCATTCAAAATAATTCAATAAGAAATAGTAATTAGCATTTGATTTCATTGGTACCATCTGAAGAAGCCAATTTAATTGTCTACTTTTTCTTTTCAATTCATTTTCCTTACAAGTTATTGAATTTTGGTAACCCATTTTCCTAAGCTCTCTATTGAACACAATAATATCTAGTTTTTGGCAGGACTAGACATACAGGTTACTACTAAGAACATAGAAGATGCCAACTCAACTTGCTCTTACACCAATTTGTAAGAAGCTTAAAGAAAGTATCTATGACTTAGAAATTTGATAGCATATTTTATATAAAAATATATAATATTTTCCTAAGTTTGGTTTGATGATGATTTTAATAAGAGATCATAAATTCTTTTTCTATAGATGTCCAATTGAGGTGATTCTTGATTCATTTGAAAGGCAACTTAAAAGGATACAAATTTTTAGAAGGCATAAAACAAAATCAGCACCGAACCTAAAGTAAAACTAACACTGGACTCATCATATATATACCTAAAAAGTTGCTAAACAAAATATAAGATGATTTGGAACTGTAACAATTATCGGTTCTCACATTAAACACTCTAAAGACATGCAAAATTATAAATTTAATCACCTTAAAAAATTTTATGTAACTCTAGCTTATAAATATTCTTCTTAGGGTTATTTATGAGGGACTTTTGGAGGTCTGTGATAGCTTCCTTTATCACTAAGCTTTTTTCTTTGTATCAAGTAAAGATTCGGAGGAAGATTAGAGGAGATCATGAAACTTTTCTAAGGCTTTCTTCCCTTTCTTTCTTTCATGTTAAGATTACCTCGTTTTGGTTTTTTTAATGTTTAATAGCTAAAAATCCTATTTAGGATTACGGATGTAACTTTGGATGGATTGGATCTTTTAATTATTTAATTTATAATTTGATTATTTATTAGGTTAAATTTATTCTATTTATTTTTAATCTTGAATTTGTGCCTAATCACCAAAGATTCATTCTTAGGAATTGTATGAAGAACTGAGAGGTAAAGTATGATCTATACACTTAGGGAATAAGCATTGTCATGCTAAAGAACCCTAGATTATTATGATACCAAATAGATTAACTATAATTAATGATTTTTATTAGGTTGAATTGCTTATAGAGAAGTGGTAGTTACTAATTGATCATAATTTTGTGTCTTAAGAGAGGGAAAAAATACTTTAGGATAATTTTTTAGAAATTAAAAAATTTAATGCATTTTTTAATGAAATAGATAGAGTTACATAAGAAATAGTGTAAGTGCACTTATACTAGACTCATCCATGGCTAAAAAACATTAGAAATACTTTAGGTATCAGATATACTTGCTACAATGACTCCTCTGGGTATGCTCAAGCTAGGAAAAGAAGTTGCAAGCTAGAGTTATAGCTAATAATTAAATTAGATAGGACTACTTATTTGAACATTGAATTTGTATATTAAGTGTGTAGAAAGTTTGATATCCTAGCCCTGGGCTAAAATCAAGTCCTTAATATATCAAAGATTGTTGAGCTTAAGGTTGTGGATGCCCATTCTATAGTTGCTAAACAACCTCACATTCCTCTCTTTCTATAGGGTGTATATTGTGCATCCCAAAGCCATCATAAGAAAAGATTGATCATCTTTGGCAAACAGACCTAGATTGGGAGCTCATATGAAGATATTCTCCAACTCAGTTTCACTACAAAAGAAATTAAAAGTTTGTTTAACACTTAACTAGACCTCTTTAGTAAAAGATCATCTAAAGAAAATATGGTTGATGGATTCACAATCTTACATATAGAAGCATCATTAAGAGTTAATTATGGAAAAAAATATCGATAAGGGGTGCATTATAAGGACTTTCCAAGAGGTCACCCATCTTAGGACTACTTTTAGCCAGTAAAAGATCATCTAAAGAATATATGGTTGATGGATTCATAAGCTTACATATAAAAGCATCATCAAGAGTTATTTATGGAAAAAAAATATCGATAAGGGGTGCATTATAAGGACCCCCCAAGAGGTCACCCATCCTAGTACTACTTTTAGCCATACATGTTTAACTCAGAGTTCTGATGGGATCCTATTACTACTTCAGATTAATTGTTATTTCAACTTAGATAACCTATTTTGTATGATAACTATAATTATATATAAGTAAACCTTAAAGCCCTAGCATTTATTATCTTATTTTCTTTTCAATAATTAATATTCTTTTTTGGTTTAATAGTTTAATTTTCCTTTTCTAAACTTTGATTATTTAATTGTGTTGTTTGTTCTAGGATTAATAAACATAGTACTATAGTTCATGTGGGATTAATACCTTATATTTAATTTAATTTTAATAATTTTTATAGTTCAAATCTACGGTTATAAATTTTAATAATTTTTAACATTGTTATCTAGGTGTATACAATTGCTATATTTTAATCCTTGTTTTTATTTTATTTTTTATTTCTTCTATTTATTTATAATTTAGCTCTCTTATATACTGCATCTTCATAATTGACATTATAATTATGCATTTTTGGATATGGTAATATATAATCTTTCAAACTAGATGAAAACAGTCATGAGTTGTGAAAAGGGTTACCAAGGGATTTGTTACCATTGTGGCATATATGTGCATCCTTCCCATATATGCATGAACATAGAGTGGGCTCCTTAATAATCTAAAGATGGTGATTATATGGGTGCCTACAGGGGAAATATTGTAACACTCCTTATACAGAAACTAGGGTACATGTTGGGGCCTTACAAATATCATAAATAATTATGACTTCGATATGTATCATCCAAAATGAAGTAGCTATCCAGATATCTTTTAGGAGGAGCAAAGAGCTAGAGTATGTAGACATATGAGACAATTTAGGTTCCACCAATAACCTTAATTTCCATAACAGCCACCATCGTAAGACAATGAGATGAAAGACTTAAATAGGATGGAAGAGATTTTTAAGATATTTATGTCTTCCATTGATGCTAACTGGATAAAAGGGAAATTTTGAACCTCAAATGGACCAACTTGAAGAGATGGCACAATTTAATTGTGCGTCCATTAATAATTTAGAGATACAAGTCAATTAAATAGCTGAGATGAATGCTAGAAGAGGTCAAGGCAACCTTCAATAGTTATAAAAAGATAAAGACAAAAGATCAAATGTTAGCCATACCACTTAAGATTGACAAAACACTTGATGTTGAAGATGTAAAAAAAAAGGAAATGCAAAGGTTAGATAAACAAGAAGAAGTGGGTGAGGAAGTAATGAACAAAAGTAAACTGGCATTGGCAACAGTCTTGATTATGAAGATAATTTGCAAAGAAGCAAATTAGTGTTGGTTTCTTCCATAGTAGGCATCAATCATTAATTAGAGTAGTAGACACTTCGACCTACGGTGACGTAGATTTTCATAATTAATTAGGATTGAGATGGAGGGAAAGGAAGATATAATTGTTCTTTTGCAAATTCTAAAGAATATATAATGCTTAAAGGCTCTCTTTTTCAACAAGAAAAAGTTCGAGTTTTTAGTGATTAAGTGAAGAGAATTCGAATATCTTATAAGGAAAAGAAGGGAAATGGGACAACCTATTTCCAAAAAGTTGTGAAAGAGCTAGAAGGCCTTATATTTTGAAAAAAAAACTGGAAGCAAGCCTCTAATTATAGATCCAAGATTAAATGCTTGAGTAAGAAGTCTAACTTAAAGACTTCTAAAAAGGTTCTTGTTGGTAGGCAACTAAACATTCTAACTTCACTATTCTTTTATTTAGTTCTTTAGTTCAAATTTTCTACTAATGTTTTCTTCGTTAATGTTTTTTTAGGTATTCATAGATGTTGCATCACCAAATATGTAAGGATAAAGGGGAGTTTTCTCTACCTTTCTTATGTCTCATACTTCGTTCTTATTTTTTTTGACATTGAGGACAATGTCATTTTTAAATGTAGGGGTGATTTTTATTTAGGTTCAATTTTTTAAAGTTGTTGTATTAGTATGTTTTAGGTTAATTTTGTACTTGTCATTAGGCTTAGGATCTCATTAGTTACTTTAGGTTAATAACATAAGTTTATAAATGATTTTGTGTTGAGATTGATTAGTAAAAATTATATCATAATATGATTAAGTGAATGCTATACAAATCACTTTGTGAGTACTATGAAACTGAATTTGTTGAGTGAAAAATAATTTGGTTTTACTTGAGTTTCCAGTGAGAAATTGGGCCTTTATATAATATTCTTTCTTTCTTATATCTTCTTTGATTTTGAATTTCTAGAACTTAGACTTCATCCTTTTGAGATTACATATAAGATATGTATAAGTATTAAAATGATAAAGGCACTTAGGATTAAATTTAAGCCTATTTGACTATCTTTTATACATGAATCTATTATTGAGCCCCATTGAGCATAAATTAAAATTCTAACATTTTCCGTGTAACTCTTTTTCAAAGAACCTTGAAGCTTAAAGAGAACCAAATAGTTGCACCGTAATTCATAATTATTAAAGTTTTTACTTGTGACTTAAATGTGATTTTTGGATATGGTATGAAAAATAATAAGTATGGAGGAGATGATAATGTAGATATGGTGGCAATGAGAAAGGGAACTTGAGGCATTTAAAAAAGAGAAAAAATTATTGTATAAAAAATTTAACTAATTTGTACAAAAATAATGTTATTGAAAAATAAATTGATATGGCTTTGTGTATTTAAAAAGAATGAAGAAAGAGGAGGATGAGGAGGATGAGGAGTTGGTGGAGATTTTTAATTAATTTCTTAACTTGTTCACTGTAATAATTATAAATATCTTTTTTTTTCAATTTCCTTCATTTGATAACCTACTTATCCCTTTTGCTACATTACAACTTTATTTAAAATCCTTTTGATTTGTCTTGTATATATCTACTTGAGAAGTGGAGATTAAATGATTTTCAAACTTATGATAAGTTCAATTTGACCAGAAGATGATTAGTGTACCTTACCCAAAGTTTAAAAACTTATGTGAATGCATGATACCTTATGAGAAAATTGTCAAATTTAGGTGTTTGAACTTGATGAAGGTGGTAGAACATTATTTGCTTTGTTTTAATTAAATACTAATTTATTTAAAATCATTATATATTTAAGCTTTGTATTTCAATTGAGACTTGATATGTATAATTTGTGTTATTAACTATGAAGTTAACTAATGAGTGTAATTAAATGTTTGTGGATATCATTATAGTAAACAATCAATAAAACTATAACTCCTCCAGTAGAAACACCTAGGGGCTTAAAGGCTTGTAGAAAATACTAAATGCCACCTAGCATCTATGAAAGTGAAATTAATTCTTATTTATCTAGGATTGTTTAGTTGGTTAGGGTTTCTTATTGTCAATTGCTTGAGGACAAGTAATGAGTTAATTATGGGGGCATTTAATAAGTTTATGTTTTGCATGTTTGTAAAGGCTAAGTTAATGGAGATTTTAACATTTCCATATATGTTTTATATAGACTTATATGATGTTTTCTTATGTTTGTTTCATTATTTTATAGGTGATCATTTTGAGAAGAGATCAAGGATTTAGGCATAACTTTCTCATACTTGTTCGATTAAGGTGATTCTTAAGTCATTTGAAACCTAATTTAATGGCTCCATCTTTGTAGAAGACCTAGAACAAAATCTAACAGGCCCCTCTGCTAAAACAACTAGGCGACCTACTCGACACGCCATAGTAACCCTCCAACCGATATATGATCCAATTGGAAATTTCCTGTGGAGCTAAACCTATTGCCCTTTTTATCGAAAAGTTTTAACTCAATATTCATAAATATAAACAGTGGAGTTTTTTTTAAAAAATTTTATTAAAAAATTTTGTAGCACAATGACTACATTTTGAAATCCCCATCATTTTCAAAATCCCTGTAAAAGTTTAAAACACTTCTATAATCACACCAATATCTCAATTACAAATTTTGGACTTCAAGTCCACTCACAAGAAACCTCAAACAGTTACATTAAATGATTTTAAAAAGGCTAAAACATGTTCATGCATTTAACTTTAAAACATTGATATACTTGCATTCTTTACACAAATTTACATTCCAAAACATATTCAAAGATATGCAATAGTTTTACAAGGAAAAAATGCCTACACAGTAGCATGTGACGAAGTTGACTACTCGCGAGGTGAAGTCCCTGAAATTGCACCTAGGACGTTGTATTTTGAAAACAGAAAGTAGATTGTGAGCTAAACGAGCTCAATGAGTATTAATTTTTCTATGCAAAACATATTTAACAATTTAAACTTCCCTAAAAACAATTTCATTTCATTTCTTATTATACAAATAACAATATAAAACATATATGTTTTTTGAAATCAAATTTCTCAAGTTACTATTAAAGTAACTTTAGGCATAAAGTCACAAAGCTGGTTTCGTATCACTTACCTACAACTGGTTAACCACTAGTTACGGAGTTGGTTCTACATTGCTTATCCGCACTAGGTTAACCGTTATACATCAGTAGTTATGGAGCTGGTTCTGCATCACTTACCTACAACTAGTTAACCACTAGTTACGAAGTTGGTTCTACATCGCTTACCCGCAATTGGTTAACCACTAGTTACGGAGCTAGTTTTATATCGCTTAGCTACACTAGGTTAACCCCTATACACCCTTATAATAACATGCATAAAACCTAACTGCATACTATAGGATAAAAATCATCTTTCCTTTTTATCACCCAATAACATAATTTCAATGTAACTTTAAATCGTACGAAATTCAACTTTCAAACTTTAATTCATATATTGCTAAAACATAAACTTATACTAGCAATATTCACTTATAATGTATCATTCATATAAAACTCATAATCATACAATTTAAAATCACATGTCATCAATTCTTTTTGCAATGAATTTATTCATATAAAATGATTAAAATACACTCACTATTTTACAAACTTATTGCCAAACACATTCACGCGTTCTGTGCATCTCCGTTACCTACAAAAATCGCATTTCACTTAGACATTTATTTCCAAATTCAGAAATAAGGCATTAAGACTATATATTTGGTTTAACTGAATTCGAGATTAGTATTTAATCGTGTAACATGTACGCTAATCACATTTCCGCTTACTTCCATAAGCTAACCTATTGTTCTCCGCTTCAAAGTCTAACTTTAAAATTACTTAAATACCATCTTTTACCCATTCTAACTTATCAATTTCTTCAAAACACTATCTCTCCCAATTAATTCACCATAACTATAATCAAACTTCGACAACTCAAATCAACAACTACATTTCCTCTTAAGGCCAAATTGTCCTCACCATATATACTTATATTGTCATTTCATTTTCTTTCCAATTTTTCAACACTATTCACCTCAGATTCATGTCAAGCACCATCCAAACACATCATAAACGATTTCAACTTCATTGCTTTCCACAAACACCCCAAATACTAAGTTTTTTCCAATTTATAATATAACACTTCATTTAACAATTCCAATGCCACAAACACACTTAATGACCATCCTTAATCACATTCACATGGTCATTACATCATAACCATACTTTTATACCAAAAATTCCCTTAAGGCTAAACTTAACATATTTCACATCAAACTTTTCCAAATCAATTCTTTTTCATTTTTTACTTCATTCGCATCAAAACCATGCCATGAACATCACAAAACATCAAAATATAATTTTGGATCATTTCATATTAAAGAAACCTAGTCATGGTCGGTTCCTTACATTTTGATTTCTTGGTTTACCTTTTTTATTTAAACCCTTAAATACTTCCAAGCTTATTATCTACTTTATGATGAGTCAAAAATCACCATTGTTCTTAAACAAATCAATCCCACTTAACAAAAAAATTAGAAATTTTAAGCTAGGAAAACTTATCACTTTTTCCTTCAATCTTTTGCGTATTTGATGAATACTTAGGCTTGATCAAGATTTCCTCAAATCCAACTCAATAACCATAAGAAACGGTTGCACTCTTCTTCTTCTTTCTTCTTGGCTAAAACTTCACCTTGGTTTCTCTCTTCTTTTTTTGTTTCCTTCTCTCACGGTTACACACTCCAATTGATGCTAATTTGTCTTACTTTTTTCTTTTATACTTCCCATTAATGATACACATGTCAGTCTCTAATTGTTCATCTCTAATGACTCATAATCCACTCACACCATGTAAAAGGACCAAATTGCCCTTTAATGAATTTAATTAACCAACTAACCGAATTAAATTCTGAAAAAATTCCATAACTGTCTTATTATCAAATTGACCATGAAATACTCTAATTAGGGTCAACACTGATTAATTGAATGCTTTAAAAAATTTTCAAATGGGTTTAAAATCGTTAATACCCATTTCCAAAAAGGCTTTTTAGTCCTAAACTTTCAGAACTCCTGAAATCTATCTAATCAAACTTATTTTCGATCCGTTTCAGTATCATTAAACTCTAATACTTATTCCAGATATTTTTCAATATTTCAGGGTTGGGTCCCCAAAAAATGACTATTCACCTAGATTCACTAGTCATCCGAAAACACCATTCACCAAAAATAAAAATTTATATTCAATGAAAGGAAAGGTTCATGGTTTTACAAAATCAACATTGTATATGAAGTAAAATTGACATTAGAATTATCACATATGCACTTAAAAAGTTCCAAAACAAAATCGATGCTAGTTTAAAAGTGTAATAAGTGCCAATTCTTGTAGCAAACACTTTGACGACATATAAAATTATGATTTTTAATCACCTTAGAACTCTTTTATTTAACTCTAGATTATAGATGCTCTTATCAAGGTTCTTTTTTAGAGATTTATGGAGGCTTATGACAACCACTTTTGTTACTAAGCTTTTAGTTTTAGGATTCCTTTACATCAAAGGGAGTTTGGAGCATGATTTGGAGGAGCCTGTCACAACTCTTCTAATTCTTTCTTCCTTTTTTTCCCTTTAAGTTAAGATTATTTTATTTTAGTTTTTTTTTCATTATGTTCAATAGTTAAAAGCCTTGTTAGGATCAGATATGTAGCATAGGATGGGTTGTTAAATTAATAATACATGATGTCATTACTGTTTGGTTGAATTTATTCTCTTTGTTCTTAATCTTGGATTTATGCAAAATCATCAGATATTCAATATGAAGGATTGTGTGAAGAGATTGAGAGGTAAAGAATGATCCTTGTACCAGGAGAATAAGCACTTTAGTGTTAAAGAACCAAAGTATCTTAGACTATTGTGATAGCTAAATAGATTAACTATGCTTAATGAATTTAATTGGTTGAATTGCTCATCGAAATGTAGTAGTTACCTAATTGAACATACTTGTTTGCCTCAAGAAATGACATAGATAGTTTAGTAATTTTATTTTAACCTAGATAACTAATTTTGCATGATAATTGGAATTCTATATAGGTGAATCTCGAAGTCTTAGCATTTTTTAATCTTATTTTCTCTTGAGTAATTAATATTATTGCTTTCATTGGTTTAGTAGTTTAATTTTCTTTTTCTAAAATTTGATTTCATTGTTTGCTATAGGATTAATAGAAAAAGAAATATAGTTCATGTGGGATAGATATTCTGGATTTAATCTAATCTTAATTACTTGTTACAATTGATCTAAACGCTTGTAGATTCAATTTGATCATAATGTTAACGAGAATTAGTAAGACCATTAATTTTGGGACAAATGTATGTACTCTCAAAGGTGATGTTATTTAATGTTAAAAAAAGAAGGTGGAATAATTTTATAAAAAACTATAAAAATTAGGATATTTAAAATAATTTACCATTTTCTCTATTTTTTAATTAATAAAAGTTAACATTACAAAGCAAGTAACTTTTTCTAATAAACTTGAACTTTCATTTGTTAATACCTTATAAATAAGATCAATAATAAATTAATTGAATGCTAGATAAAACATAACCTAGGATTTCATTTTAAACCTAATCTAGACAAACAATTAACTTCAAGTTTCTTGATTCATTGTATATAATAAGATGAATATAAATTTATAGATACAATGCAATGATTACGAGAAGGTAAGATATAAATTTCCATATGATTATGAGAAGGTAAGATATAAATTACTAAAAAGATGGACAATAAGAAAAGAGTTTAACTAATATACAGATAGCCTATCATGATTACTAAAATACAAATGACATTGTTCTCATTCCCTCCCGTCAATTCCATTTGTAGTTAGTTCAATCAAAAGACTAAAATCAATGATAAAAGGATTTTTACGAGCCTTATACAAGTTACTGATAGGTCTATTTTCTATATATTATTCAAGGTTAAATTACGATTTGTTTGGAAATTTTATAGCAAGTTTTATATGGATTATATGATGTTTTCCCATGTTTAGTTCATTGTCTTGTAGGTGATAATTTTGAGAAGATAACTCAGATATGAGTGTAACCTTCTCCATCTTTATCCAATCAAAGAGATTTTGGAGTCATTTAGAAGATAAGAAGATGGAAGACAACTTTGTAGAAGAAATAAGAGGTTAGCTCTAGCATAAGGATATCAAAAAGTGGAGAAGCAGGTGCAAAAGGGAATAATAGGCACACGATATGACAAAGAGATAAGTGTCAATCTTTCATAATGTTTAAAGGTGTGAGAAATAAAACAAGAATGACACCAGTTACAACTTAGTGTCTGGCACCAGTTACACACTTCCTTAAAATGAATAAAAGTTCTAGAACCTTCACAATTGTTAATATATCTCATGGTAACAAATCTCTAAGAGTTGTTTCTAAGATCTAGGCAATGTGAATGCTAGTTTGGCATTAATTCTCATACATTTTTTTTTACAACTCAGAAGACTTTATATAGATGATAAAATGTTATATACAAAACTTAAGATTCCTACACATGAACCTCTTAACAACCTTACGGAGATTCACTAGTACCAACAACCTGCCTTGTAAGCTAATTCCATTGAACAATTACATCAACAATTGACTCAATTTTCTGCCAAACATGCCTTAGCAAGCTATCAAGTTACACAAAAGCTCAAATTACCTACAAACCTTCCTGCTGTAAGTGAAGTAATAGATAAACAATCAATTTACAATCAACACACTACGCAGATTAAGTTTCTTCAAATGCTCTTGTTCTCTGCCAATTTTCTCATACCTTCAGTACTAGAAATGTGATTAGTACTTATGCCTTCCATCCATAGATTGTGGACCTTGATCGTCAATGAGAGAATCTGTTGTCGAATCCTCTGCTTGTTATCTTTACATGCTTTTCCAAACAAGGAGTTCCAGGTGTCAACTTCCTTTCATCTTTTCTGAAGAAGATGCCTAGATCTTTCTTCTCATTGAGACTGTTATACCAGTTAGAGTTCCTGATCTATGAACTTGCAGAAAAATATGTTAGAGAAACAAACCTCATCAATTACATCCTCACTGTGTTGGAGCGGATATATTCCATAGCTTGGAAGATTACCCTGGAGCACACACTCCCAGCATCCATGGCTTCATCTTTAAAAGTTCTATTGTTCCGTTCAATCCAAATAGTGTAGACTATAGTTGAAAGAAGAATAGGGAAAAATAGGAATGTCTGAGGTTCTGATATTTGGAGCATGATTAAACCAAGCGAGAATGGATCTTAGGTTTGGTTAAAATGGAAGGTGTAGATGAAAATGGTAGAGACAATTGTCCCAAACGGATTTAAAGAATTGACACTCAAAAAATAAAGTGATCAATTGTTTCATTGTCCTATAAACACAAGGAACAGTAGTTAGGAGTTTGCAGGTAGAAAAGTTTGTCCCGAGTTTGTAGCTTCTAAAGGAAAGCTAGCCATAGGATAAAAGAACACCTAGGCCTACTGTTTTTGAACCAAACAAGCTTATGCCAAGAAACTTCCTGTAAAGGAGGTCTCAAAAAATTGTATGTTGATCCATTAGTGAACGTGTTTGTAGGACTAGCGAGCCATTCCAAACAATCCGGTTGTGGGGGACTTTAGAGGTTGGTGACAACCTCCTTTATTCACTAAACTTATAATTTTAATATTATTTTTTTGCATTAAAGAAGGATTTAGAGCAAGATTAGAGGAGACAATGACAACTTTTCTAATCCTTCTTCCTTTCCTTTCTTTTTTATTAATATTGCCTTTTTTTAGTTTCGTTTTCATTATGTTTAATAGTTTAAAACTTATTTAGGGTTAGGATGTAAATTTAGATGGATCTTTTTATTATTTAATAATGTTTGATTGAATTTATTTTCTTTGTGCTTAATCATTAGATATATTCAATTTAAGGGATTATATAAAGGACTGAAAGTAGAAAATAATATATGCACCGGGAGAATAAACATCTTAGATCTAAAGAACAAAATTATCCTAGACGATTATGATAATAAAAAAGATTAACTAAACTAAATGAATTTGATTAGGTTGAATTGCACATTGAGAGGTGGTAGTTACCTAATTACATATACATATATGATCAAGAGAGAGCATAAATACATTAGATTAATTGTTATTTTAACCGTAATAATGAATCCTGGATGATAATTTGAAGTCCATATAAATGAATCCCAAAGCCCTAATATTAGTTTTGTTGATTTCTCTTGTTTAATTATCTTGTCTTTAATAGTCTATAATTTAACTATTTTTATAGATCTTCTTTATTTTAAGATTATTATTGAACTAAAATTAATAAACATAGTAATATAATTCTTGTGAGAATACTTTAAATCACTCTAGTTTAATAACTTGATATAATTGATTGTGTACCCTTGCAATAGATTTAGTAGGTCAATTTCCAAGCTGTATAAATATAAAGCAGATCAAGCACAATTTCTTAATTCAAAATTTGACATGAATCTTTTATTTATGAATAGAAGATATTTCATTGAACCCAACCTTTAAAGTTGTAAAGAAAGACTACATGGGGCCTAGCTACAGAAGTCGTGCACTCGGTGCTCTGGCAGGAGCTTTAAGAACCCGAATCAAATCTTTTGAAAATGTAAAGCTAACTAATATGGCAGCTCCAATGCCCAAAACTGACACAATTGTCCATTGAGCACACTTCTTTTTATCATCTAGTAGCTCATTACTAGGATAAAGAAAATTGTATAGTGTACTTCCGTATTCTATTGGCCAATTTTTTTCCTTATCAGTGATTGCTCACCTTCATCAATCAATAAATTAATAATCATAACCAAAAATTTCAATTTTTAAATTACAATTATAACTACGATTATGATCCTATCATAAAAACTAAAGGGCCGTTTGGTTCTACTTCTATTTTTCTGTTGTAATTTTTGGTTTCCGTTTTCGGTTTTTTTTTTCTGTTTTTCTTTCAAATAAAAACAAAAACCTGTTTGGTTGTTAATATTAATATAATTGTATTTTTATCACTGATAATAATTACATTTTAGATAAAACTTAAAGATATATTACTTTTAGTTAAATAAATTTATTTAATCTCTTATATAATATTTAGTAACAAATTATTAATAAAATTATGTTATTTTAATAAAATAAATAATTTAAAAATTGAAATTTTATTTATAAATTAATATTTATTTGAAATATATTTTAATTATTAAATCAAATTTTATTTAAATATTTAAATATTTTAAATTTAATTATATATATTTTAATTATAAAAATTAAATAAAATTAAATTATTCATAATTTTATTTATGATTAATTTTAATTTATTAAATATATAAATATAATGTTGAATTAAATTATTTATAATTTTAATTAAAAATTTAAAATTAAGTAATATATATTTAAATAATAGTAAATCAGATTATGAAAAAAAAACAGGAAACAAAAACCATTTTTTATGGTTTTCATAATTTTTAAAAATCGGAAGAAACCAAAACCAAAAACAAAAACAAGAACTAAAAATTCAAACAAATAATATTTTTTATCGAATTTGAAAACAAAAACAGAAAACCAAAAATAAAAACGGAAACAAACACCCCCTAAATTGTTACAACAGTAACTCATGTTATCTATTTTTTTTCTTCCATTGTTTAAGTCACAGGGTCACTCATGCTATCTCTTTTTTTTTTCTTTTCTTATATTGTATTCTTAAAAGCGTTAACGTTTTTCATTTATTCTTAAATACACTTATTAAGTTTATATATTCTAAAGACGAATGGATGGACGATCACACATTTTTATCTCACCGTATGTTTCATCCAACGCCTTTCATTCTTTACGCTTTTCGCTCGTCGTCACGCCTATAACTTATTATTCACAGTCGTTACTTCTAACTTTTATTTATTTTCTCTGTAATTTTTATTACTTACTGTAACTGTTCCACGCACTTGACCATACTTTTTCATCACCCATTATTGGGGACCAAATCTTCTGTACCCATTACTCAAGACCAATTCTGTGCCACTCAAGCATGACCATAAATTTTAGTGGGACTCGGCAAAACTGGTGGCTGTGCTTAAGTGACACAGGGTTGGTCTTGGGTAGTGGGCACAGAAGATTTCACTCCCCATTATTGTCCAAGTTTTGTCACTTATATTAATTATTAATTATTAACTATGATATTAATAAAAGCATGATATTACTAAGTACTATATACTGATAATAAGTATATATATTAGTCACAACTATGCATTATTAATTGTTAATTATCATTAAGTATTATATAATAATATTATATATATATATATGAATTGCATATTAATCGTTATTATATTATCATTAAGTACTATATACTAATATTAAGTATATTATTATTAATTATAAGTATATATATACTAAGGACGATAGGATGGACAACCTCACAATTCCATCCCACCGTCCCTTTCATCGACGGCTTGGTTTTTTAATTTTGTAATTATTATTTTGGACCAATCATGACCACGCCTTTTCGTTTAGATGTCCCATTTATCCGGTGGCTCCAATAATATTATTAATTAATAATAATAATAATATAATTATTTAGTTGTTAATTATGTTATTATTAATTATGTTGTTATTTTTAATTAATTGTCAATTATGTAATTATCAATTTTAATTATTATTACATATATCCTATTAAAGGCAAGGTTGTGAGTTGTTAAGTTACCACCTTATATGTTATTGTTAATTATTAAATATTATTAAATATTTATTACTTATGTAATTATTGCTTACGAATTATTATTAAGTTTACAATATTGATTATTAAATCCTAATTATTAATAATTAACTACTACTTGAATATTATTTATTTTATTATTAATTATAAATTATTGTTAATTAATTGTCAATTATGAAATTATTTATTTTAATTATTATTAACTATATCCTATTACATGCACGCTTGTGACTAAAGATATTAATAACTAATTTTTATTTAATTATTAATTAAGTGTATCCTTGCTAAGACTCGAATCTTCCAATTATTATTATGCTTAAGTATACCGAGCATGTTATTATCAATTAATAATAATTACTAATTGGTTATTATCTATTATTTATTTGTTAATTATGTTATTGTTGCTTATAAAATATTATTTATTATTAATTATTAACCATGCATTATTAATTATTAATTATTATTATTATATCACTAAGTGCTATATACTAATATTAAGTAGTCACAAACGTGCATTATTAATTCTTAATTATTATTAAGTATTATATACTAATATTAAGTATATATATAGCTCTTCACGGTTTTGACTAATAAGTCACAACCGTGAATTGCATATTAATTATTATTATATTATCATGCAATATATATTAATATTAAGTATATCAATTAATTATTAATTACTATTATTAAGTACTATATATTAATATTAAGTATATATATACAGCTCTTCACGACATATATTTACTTTTTTATTTTTAATTAAATATTAATCAATTCATTCATTAAGGTCACAGGCGTGACTACATATTTACCTTTTTTAATTTGTTAAATAAATATTAATGAATGAATTCTTTAAGGTTATATGCGTCTGACCTTATATTTACTTTTTCTTTTTTAAATTATTAAATATTTTTTTGGCTTCACTTATGATTGTTGTGCCTACGTGTCGAAACGTTGCAGACCTTCTTTCACTCTCATATCCAAGCTCTTTTTTTTATAAAAGGTAAATTGTATTTATCAAAAGAATATTTACAAGCTCTACGGGGCATACCCCAGTCAAGTGTGATTCAACAGCAAGATCCCTTAATACCTCAGTACATCCAAGGTGAGGTCAAGACACTTCATAGTACCATTACATCAAAAGTAGAGACTAAACACATACAATGCAGCAAAGTAAAAATCAATAATAACGTGGCTGGATGGAATCACACATCTGCATCTCTCTCAAGTTATTCCACGAGGAGGTTAGGAGCAGAATGTCATCGGTGTGCAGCCAATACCGAAGAGATAAAGCATTTGGTCAAATCTGGCCATGGTCTTCAAAACCTCCAAGTCAAACCTAAAACCACTCTAGTAGCTGAAACCACGTAAGCCCGAGTATGCAAATGCCTCGGACTAGAGGGAGGAGGATCAGCTAAATCTTCGAGGAGGGGGTTCACCCCCCTGCTGTCCACCAATTGGGTTAGTAGAGTCCTTCCGAGTTCCAGCAGAATCAGTCCTCATCTGCCGAGCATTTTCTTGCTCAACTGACTTTGCTTCCCTGGTTGCCAAAAGAGCTTGAATAAATTGGCGGCATATTCAATAAATACGCCGCCAATTTATTAACTCTCTTTTATGAAATAACCAATTAATAACTCAACTTTTCCTAAGAAATATCTCTGATTCTCTCTCTAATCTTCTCTCTTTCTTTTTTTTAATATAAAAAACAGGGTTTACACCAAAAAAAAAATATTATAGGATAGCAACTCGAGGGATAGAAACCCCAACCGAATCAGCAAACAAGAGCTCGGAGAGTCCCTCCACTACATCAGAAAACCAATGCACCCCTATAGTTAACCGGTAGCTAAAATTAGCTAAACAGTCAACACAACGATTTCCTTCCTGAAAAACGTGACCTATGTGAACGTCCCACTGTCGAGATAACAACTCCTTAATGGCCAGGATCAGAGGGCTCACCACCGTAGGTTGGTCACTAGGGAGGCCAGTGACCACTAGTGCCGAATCAATACTTAACTCCAACCGAGAAAACCCATGGAACCATGCCAATGTCAAACCATAAAACACAGCCCATAACTCTACCTGCCAGGCAGAACAAATGCCCAAATTTGCGCCAAACTCAGCTAACCAACGGCTCCCCGCGTCCCAACACAAGTCGAAGAATGGTTATCACTAATTAATAACTCAACTTTTCCCAAGTAATGGTCTCAACTCCTCTCTCCTATGCCTCTCGCCCTTTCTCTTTCTACCTCTCTGTAACTTCCACGATATCTTTTATCTCTTAACTTGTCCTAATCGAACGACACCTAATTTATTCCTATCATCCAACGACCATAGTTTATTCTGAAATCATGAAACTCTCCCCAACTTTATTGATATCGACTTCTCTATCATCTACTTTCTCGATCTCTCTTAGACATATTCCTCTCTTTCATTTCTCTTTTCTACTAAACCTCCTCTTACTCTCAGATTGGAACCGTTTTGTAAAAAAGGATCAACATTAAACATAAAAATGCTCGCAGAAGGAGTCACCCGAGTTCAACGTAGCGCCTTCTACATGCATCTCGCAGTTTGGTACTTTAACCCATTCCTGTCGATAGTAAAATTTGAAGTTTCTCTATATTTTCCGATCTCACCTCACAAATACTACGACCTTTGTAAATTTGTAATCTATTTTAGGGGTTATTTTTGATGTTTTGTTCATTTTTGGAATCGATAGATCTTGATATGTCAATGAAATTTTCTGGAGGCTTCTGCATATAAATATTTTACGATGAAACTCTTCCTATAAATATTGGTCTCTCTTTTTGGTTGCTCTTCTTTTGAAGGGATTAGTTTTGTTTTGTTGGTTTACGAATTCTTTGTAGATTAGGTTTACATTGCGCGCACCTGCAACTGCATTTACTTTTTCTTTCAACAAAGGCAATGGGACATCGAATTCAAGGACTCTGCTAAAGAATAGAGGCAGAGGTGTCTCTCCTTTAAATTTTAGTTACATATAGGTGTTCTTTTTTGTATGTGCAATGTAGTTCTTTTGGTCCCATTAGTTACTCATTATAGACAATTTTCTATTGTAATTTTTTTGACTCAAGAAAGTATTTATCACTTTTCCTTAGCATTAGAAATTCATTTGTCTTGGATGAGAGTATGTTTATTTTTCTTTTTTCAGACTACTATCTGATATATCAAGATTGGAAGCAAAGGTTGAGAGGCTTGAGCCGCAAATACAAGCCAAGAATAGGGAGATAATGACAATTGCCCCAACAGTGAGTAACTTGGGGTTTTGCTATGTGACATTCTGTTAACTAGAATGCTTAATTGGTTTGTTCATATTCACTACATGTTGTTGTGTGATTAGGAAGCTAAAGCTACAGTTGCTTTTAAGGCTCAAATTGAAAAGTTTCAATAGGAGCAAGGTGACTTTCAAAGGATGGTTCTCGGCAATCAGTTTGGGGACAATAAGCATGTTGTTTTTTTTAATTTTCCTTTGAGTTTATTTAGACAACGTGCTACTCTTGAAACATTGAATAAACTCTATACTTGGCAAAGGTGAAGTTGGGTTTATCCTGCATCTCTTATGTAGCCTGTACCTGATAAAATTACTGATTATATATGGTATCTCCCTGTTTGTTCATTGTAGGCAGCTCATCTCAAGGAAAATATTAACCTCATGTTTAATGGAGATTGTGTAAGTCA
>JANKOE010000002.1:34985441-35012717 GCA_026284465.1 Erythroxylum citrifolium | reverse complement strand
AACGGACACATTCGGGTGAGAAATCACCCCTTGTCCACTTCATGTCCGTTTGGACGGACACTCCTGTCCGTTTAACGAACAGCTTCGGGTGTAGCAATACCACTTTTGCACTTCATGTCCGTTAGACGGACACTCCTGTCCGTTTAGCGGACAGATTCGGGAGGAATAGTGTACATTAGCGACTCGTGTCCGTCAAACAGACACGTCTGTCCGTTAAACGGACAAGTTCGGGTTAAACAGTACCAAAGTCCAGTCCATGTTCGTTTAACGGACACTCATGTCCGTTTAACGGACATGTCTTAAAAAGGCTTATTCTTGAGATTTTAAAAGCAGTTAGGGTTTAAGTCTTTGCCAATGCATGCTCACCACCAAAGTGAGTTAACAGAGAGTGTCTAGTTCAGGAGTTTCAGCCAGCAGTCAGTGTCTCGGGAACGGGCCTCAGCAGGGCTCACCCCTCGGGACAGTCAAGCTCCGGGAGCGGGGTCCGACAGTGTGTGCATTTGCATTTTTATGCATTAAGTTATGATGTGAATTGTGTGTTATGTTTGAATGATAAATGACATCAAATGTGTTTAATGGGATGATGTATTGAATTATGAGATGTGTATGGAAATTATGAATGCTAAGCTTCATTGTTAGTCTATATGGATATTTGTATATGTTTGATTGTGTGGCTCATCACAAATGGCTATGAATAAGTTAGCCACTGAGCTGTGTAGCTTAACCCACGATTTTCCTCCTTAGGTACAGACTGAGAAGAGTAATGACCCTTGCAAGGCATTTGGGAAACTCCAAGAGAGCTAGGAGTCTTTTGTGTTTGTATTAAGTTAGTAGCATTTGGCTAGCTTTATAGGCATATCAAACATGAGCATCTTTTATATTTTGTATTAAGTTGATGTATGTGTTGATATGTAAGTAAAGCTTGTTCAAACATTGCTTTTGTTTTCAAATGAGAATGAGAATTAAGAAGTTATTATTGTATCATTATGTTTCTTTAAAGTTTGAGCCCTTGGTTGAGATTGCCAACTGTTGCTAGTGTTATAATAGCTTGTCGAAATTGGGAAGTTTGTGTGTGATAAATCCATTTGGAGTCAATGATGTTTGTAGCTGTTTAATGGATTTGAAGTGGTTTTTGTGGTATTGGAGAAGAGTATGAGGAAAGGGGATGTTAGGATGAGTTTAGGAACCTTTGGAGGGTCTTGGAGAGTGAAAATTTCATGTTACCCGAAGGTTACACGGCCTGTCCGTGTAAAATCACACGGGCCGTGCGTTTTTGGGAGGGACACAATTTCACCCGAAGGTTACACGGCCTGACCGTGTTGGATCACACGGTCCGTATATTTTGACCCTCCAAACGACAGAATTTTAATTTTATGTCTTCATGAAAGTTGTAGCTCTAGATGTCTTCTTTCTAACCATCTAGAAACGAAGTCAATCCAACACTTTTAGTGAGACTTATGGCATTTGCGCCGAGACATGTTCAATATGAGTAAGGTCATGAACATGTTGGATTCGTTTGGCCATAACTTCTTCGTTCGACCTCCGATTGAGGTGATTCTTGAGGCGATAGATTCCTAACACATTTTTCTACATTCCCACAAATATTGATAGCATTTGGAGTTAAATTCAAAAAGTTTTATGGAAAAGAAGTGAGGAGTCGGTTTGAAGAGCATGGTTGGGCTATGAATATACTTTGGATTTTTAAGCATATCTTGAGCTATAGAGCTCCAAATGAGGTGGTTCTTGTTTCTAAATGACCTAGAGACTAAGAGCTACCATTTTTAAGAAGTCAATTGTAATTATTGTGATTTCATTGTGTGGGCTCGCCTTTGTGGCTTGAGATGCTATGAGAGTGGGGATGAAGCGATGAGGGTTAAAGAGATTTCATTGAAAATAACCCTACAAGAAATCCGCTTATGCTTTTCGTTTCCGAATCGATAGTTGGGCTTCGAAAACAGGGCTGGGCCCAACACATTGATTAGAATAGACAAGGAGGAGGTTGAGATAAACTCTTTAATCCACTTTATAAAGACCATTGGAAATCCATGAACCATCAGCAAAGCCCATAGGAAATCCCAGCTCACACTATCAAAAGCTTTGTGGAAATCAATCTTGATTGAGCAATTTAGAAAGTAATTTGATCTAGAGTAGCCTTTTAGGAGCTCTTGTACAATTAGAATGTTATCTCCTATATTTGCATAAAAGCACCTTGGTTGTCACTGATTAGTAGAGCTAGGATTTTTTTCAATCCTGAGGCAAGTAACTTGGATATGATCTTGTAGAGAAAATTAGTACATGCAATATGTCTGAATTCTCTAAAATGTGTAGCATTGGAGCATTTGGGAATCAAACAAATAAAGGTTCTGTTAATCTCTTTGAGTAAGACCCCTTGCAAAAGAATTCTTTAACTGCCTCTACAACAAACAGACATGTCTCCCTCAAAGACTTCTAAAAGAAGTATCCATTTAGACCATCAAAGCCAAGAGCTTTGGAGTCATCCATGGCAAAAACTGCAGCTTCTATCTTTGAACTTTCTACTGGTTTCATGAGGAGTTTCGAATCTGCTGATGTGATTTGTTTGAGGGGTAGGGATTTAAGTTCATCCAACGTAGCATTTAAAAAGGTTAGGAGTTCTTAGTAGTCCTTTAAAGAACCTTACTACCTCCTCTTGAATATCTTCTTGTTGTTTTCTTCTCGCACCCTCTTTGAAAGTTATAGAACGAATTTTGTTGTTATTTTTTCTCGCAAGAATGAAGTTGAAAAAGAATCTAGTGTAGTTGTCACCATCTTTTAACTAATGTACTCTAGCTTTTTGTTGCAAGGGAGAGTTGTGATTGTGTGTAGCCTTCAAGAATTGTGATAACACATTCTTTTCTCTGTTAAGTAGAGTCAGATCAGTAGGATGAGCAGTAAGTATTGCTTGGATATCATGAAGTTCCAATTTGTAGGAGTTTATTGAGGAAATGGTAGGCCTTTGTAGAGAATTTAGGATCTTCATTTGTTGTTTGATAACTTTCAATTTCTGGACACAACAGAACTGATTAGTCCCTTGAAAACTATATACTGCACCTCTTATACATGCCTCCATAAACCCTAGAATATGCTTTAGGAAGTTGTTGAATCAAAAGGGATTGTGCTTGCTAATTTTTTAGAATAGGTTGTCCACTATAAGGGGGTATGATCCGAGAAGAGGGGGTCTTTGAATGTAGTAAGGTTGTCCAGGAAGATCCTAAGCCAAATATCGTTTACCAGTGCTCTATCCAACTTTTTCCTGATGTGCAAAGCATAATTTTGTATGTTGGACTAGGTAAAAGTATGACTGCTATGCTTAAGATCTGTCAACCCTAATTCCTCCACCATCTCTTTCAAATTGATTGAGCAATTCTTTAGAAAGCAGTTTCCTTGTGCCTCTGAGGGGTATAATATGGAGTTAAGATCTCCACATATTAGCCAAGAAATAGAAACAATGTTACTGAATGAAGTCAAGTTGTTCCATATGTCTCTTCTTTGGAATCAGAAGTTGCTTGCATTGGTGAAAGAAACATTTATCTGGATGTGCTTCTATAAGAAAGATATGCATGGCTTGTTCATTTGAATCTAATAGATCTACCTTTAGTTCATCCTCCCTGTAGCATATTATAATTCTACCTAAAGCATGATGTTGGTAATTAGTAATCATGTTCCAATGGGATCCATGGATGTCCAGTTTTGCTAAATTTTCAAGTTTGACCTTGGTTTCTAGTAATCCGAATATGAGAGGCTTCTCCCTCAAAACAAATTCCCTTAGAGCTAATTGTTTACTGGGATAATTTATTCCACGTACATTTCATGTGATTATAGACATAGGTTAAACAGTTTGGCTTGTGTTGCCCTTCCCTTTAACTCTCTTTGACCTCCTTTTCTCTAGTGTATGGAATTCACTATTTGCTGCAGTTTCTTTAAGAGAAGTAGAACCTTTAGGAGTTGCTACGGTTTCAGATTGGATAGGATTAATGCTACTCACCTCTGAATCTCCTTCATCACTTTGCGCAGCCACTGAATTTGTGGTTGGGAAGATCTAGTCATTATTTAATTCATTTTGAATGCCATGTGTTGTATTCTGTGCTAGTGAATCTTGTTGCTCTACATTGCTCGCTAAACTGTGTCCCTTATCTTTTTGTATATGAGCCAGTGGAAAAATTTGCATTGCCTCATTGTTTTGTCTTTCCTCCTTTTCAGGCGGTATAACATTAGCCTCCTTTTGTAGCATGGTGGTTTTAGTTGTCAAGGAAATGGGGTTTTCTAAAGTTTCCACTTCATGTAATTCCATAAGTTCTTGGTAGCTTCCTGTTTTAAACACCTTTCCCGTTGCTTTCCAGATTTGGTTAGGTATAGTGGAAGGCGGTTTCTATTGGTATGAAATTTTTATTGTATCTTCCCATAACTTGTCTTCCTCTCCTACCCTCATAATTGGAATTTCTTCAAGGAGTTCCTGGGTAATTTTCACACTGATGCAAATCCGAGCATAACCGACTAGCTTCTTCTTAGTTGTGTGTTCGTCCATGCACAACAGCCTTCCAATGTAGCTAGCTAGAGCTCCAAGCCCATAAGTTGTCCAATATTCAAGTGGGATATTGTGGAAGTTAATCCAGAGTGGGACACTCTAGACTTTAAGAGTTTCAAGGTTCAAGTGTGGCTGCCAAGTTTGTAGGAAAATTGGGTGATTTCCGATTTGCCAAGGTCCTTCCTCCATAATTTTCTGGGTATCTACAGTGGAGTTGAAGATGAAGAGGAACAGGTTCTCTTCAGAGGGAAGAACATTTTTCAAGCCTCTCGACTTCCATTGCTTGTTTGTCCACTGGGAGACTAGAGGGAAGGGTGGCCTTTTTCCAAAGAAGAAACCACCCATAGTTGATTCCTAAGCCCGAGCTCCCTCCTTAAGGACTTCAATGTTGGGGTAAACCACTAGCCTTCCATCCATATCCTTATGAGGTGAGTAAGACAACGTTGAGGGGGATTCTTCCCCTACAATTTGCTTCCAGGATCTAGGAACAATTGTTGGAGATGGAGTTGATGGAATTGCTGGAATTGTGGATGAGGGTTTAGGAATAGAAGAGGTTAGAATTGGAAAATCTGAAGTGGAAGGTACTGAAGTGTTGGACATTGTGAAGAAGTTTCATAAAAGAGGTTTGGTTCAACTTTAAGAAGGAAAGTGTCAGAAAAAAATTTGGCAGGAAAGGTAAATTTAGTGGAAAGTCAATTGTGGCCTTGGGTTGATGGTTGGGGTTCAAGAGTCACCTTGCAGGAAAAATTGAAGAAGAAGAGATGATCAAGAATAATTCCAAGGAATGACGGGAGGCAATGTTATGGTAAAAGATGAAGACGAAAAAGGTTAATGACAACAGGAAGTAGAAGAAGAAGCATGGCTAGTTTGTTGTGAGAAGTGGGAGCATCTCTCTCCAGTATCCTACATGATCACTATCTTTCCTTTTTAAAGTTAACAGGCTCCTTTTGTTTTTTTTAATGTTCATAGGCTCCTTTCATTTTTTTAACAAACTCCTTTAATTTTCTTAAATGTTTGCAGGCATTTTTCAATTTATGCTCTTCTTTTTAAAGAATTTTCTGTTAAAATTAAGCAGACTATTATCATTTACACAAATTGATAGTAATTTAAAATTTTTAAGTCACAAACAATTTACCCCCCTCTTATGTGTGCTTGCTTTATCAAAGGGGAGAAACAATATAAAGCCTTATCTTTCCTAAATTCTACTTCCCTTTGCTTCTCTCTTCTTTTTTTTCCCTAGAGTTAGTGTGAGTGTGTAGCACTAGCTGTAATGGTGTATGAAGCTTTTCTTCATCACCGAGTACTGGATCGCAAAATAGACAAGAAAAAGGGATTTTCATCAAAAAAATTAACAAAAAGGATAAGCAGGCATGTAATTTGGCATGACAAATTCTCAATTTAGTTTTAGAACAGAGATAAACTTTAAATGTTTGACTCATTCCAACCAAAGAGTAAACTGAGTGTAAGACTAATATTACGAGGCTACCACATCAAATGTGCAAAAATTGGTTGAGGAACTAACTTATGTTGAGCTGAACATGAACATAAGAATCAGCGATAATTGCAACTCGAGTTGAAGCTATCGAGGCTCTACTATTATGATATCAATGTTATCAGAGCTGCAATTATCAAAACATAGTTTATCCATAGATGTACCCTTGACCAGAATTCAAAATCAATGTATTGCACCCGAGATTCCTTAAGAATGGCTTGACTAGTAAATGTAGAACTGTAGCAGAATAAACCCTACAACTTCAAAAGGCAGAAACCAAAATGCTTCCTACTTGAAAGCATTTACTTGAAATTCTAAAAATCGTAACTTCCGAAAACAAGAAGGAGCTAGGACATGGGAGACTACTCTAGTTGGTTTTTTTTATGGACAAAAGACCTGCTTTTCCAATGATACAAGCTTGGACTCAGAGGAATTAGAAAGGAAGAGGTTTAAAGGAGGTAATGCTCACTGAGGAGTATAACATAATCTTCACTTTATCTTCAAAATCAGAAGCACAAAAGGTATTTGAAGAAGGCCCTTGGCACATCTATTAACTTCCCTTATTTCTTCAAAATTGGCAACCGGGAATGAAACTAGAAAAAATCATAATGAAGAACATTCCTTTATGGGTGAACAATCACAATATTCCTTTAGAATATTGGACTACTAAAGGGTTGAGTATGCTAGCTAGTTGTTTGGGGAAACCTATATGTATGAATGAAGACACCGGTTTGAGAAAAAGTGTTGGGTTTGCTATGGAAAATGAGCATTCTCTTAAAGAGGATAGAGTTATGGTAACAAACCAATAGAAACTGTCTCTCAAAGCTCAAGGTAAAGAATAGAAACCTACTGGACGAATCTTCACTAGAGGAGACTATTGGGAGGTGATGGGTATAGAAAAGTATGATTCGGAAGAAAAGAAAGGTGGTAAGGGTGCTGAACAAGTTTCTGAAAACCCTGAACCAATTCAGTTGGAAAAAAAATCTCTTAAAATTGAGGAGAGCATTCATGAAAGAAATAGACTAGCTTTAGACAAAAAGGGAGGATCTGGTCAGATATCATTGGTTGATCAAAATAATTCTCTAATGGATAAGGGGGTGTATGGGCTGGAAACTTGTGAAACTAACCTAGATGAAGAAGTTCTGATCCCCAACAGAATGAACAAAGCATATAGAAGGCTGATCTGCCGAATGGTGGGCTTCAAGAGGAGCAGTTTGAACAGGTGACTTCTAGGAAAAGTAACAGTTGCAGTAGGATAGGCTCCAAAGGTAAAGCAATCTCCTATAATTGTGATAATGTGGAATGTACGTGGAATAAATAACCCTTCCAAGCTTAATGTGATAAGGGATTTTGCCCTGAAGGAGAAGCCTCAGGTTTTTTGTCTTTTGGAAACTAAAATTAGGGAAGCAAATTTGAATAAGCTTTGTTGTTTGGGTAGGAAATGATAGTTTTTAACAAACCACCAAAGCCATGCCTGTGGTAGGATTATTATTGCTTATGATGGTGATTTCTTGGAGGTGAATGTTCTGGAAACAAATCATCAATTTATTCACACTAAGATCTACTTTAAGATGGAAAACTCTATTGTTTTAGCTTCTTTTGCTTATGGTTATAACCTTGAGTTTCAAAGGACTGAACTCTGGAATTTTATAAGAAGATTAAAGGCCTCGGTAAATTCTCCATGGTTAGTGTGTGGTGACTTTAACACCACTTTATTCAGATCTAAAGCAAAAGGAAATTGCAATTTACACAATTATTATTCAGATATGTATAATTGTATGCAGGAGCTGGAACTTACAGATCTGAAATTTGAAGGCCATAGTTTCACCTGGTCTAACAAAAAAAGTTTAATTTGGCGTATCAGGAAAAAGTTGTATAGGGCTTTGGTAAATGTGGATTGGCTAAATTATTTTTCAGGAAGTTCAGCAAAATTCCTAGACCCTGGAATTTCTGACCATACTCCAATAAGGATTGACAACTTATTTAACTCTGTTAGAATCCTTCATCCTTTCAGATTTAACAATTTCTTGGCAAATATGGAGGGTTTTCAAGAGGCAATATTAAAAGGGTTGGAGTATGATTTCTTTAGGACAAAACAGTTCATTTGCCTCCAAAAGCTCAAGTCTATCAACCAAGAACTGAAATCTCTCAATTCAAAAAGAGGGCAGAATTTCTCGAATGAAACTAAAAAAGGTAGAGATAAATTGTCAGCTGGTCAAACTTCATTGGTGGATAATCCTATAAATGTTTCTTTAGCCTCGAACGAAAAGGAAGCTCTAAAGAACTATTTGCAACTGGTGGATAACCAAAGCTCATTATTGAAGCAGAGATCTAGAGTTAATTGGCTAAAGGATAGGGACAGATATACAAAGTTCTTCTTTAACTTAGTGTAAGCTAGGAAGAATGTAAATAGAATCACCTCCATTAAAAATGAAGCTAGAGAGGTCCTGGTTGGACAAAAAGGAATAGCTAAGGAAGCAATAAACTTTTACAAGAACCTTCTAGGTTCAATAGCTTCCTCTCTAGACATAGGAGATGATCTTAGAAAATTTGTTACAGTAAGAATTCCTGAACATATGGTCTCTTTATTAATTAGGTCTATAAAATAAAGAGGGTGGTGTTTGTCATAAATGGCTCTAAAGCTCTAGACCCTGATGGTTTGAATGGTTTCTTCTATAAAAAAACTTTGTAGTACTATGGGGTAGTAAAGGAGACTATGCATGAGTTCTTTCAAAGAGGGGTACTGCTAAAAGAGATTAACAAGACCTTCCTCTGTTTAGTCCCTAAAAGCTCAAATTCGTCATATTAGAGTGAATTCACACCTATTTCTTGCACAAACTTTCTTTATAAGATTATTACAAAGATTTTGGCAAACAGGTTGAAGGAGGTTCTGCATTATCTCATTAGTGAGAATCAAAGAGCTTTCATGAACAATAGAGATATTGGGGGCAATATTCTTCTAGTCTAGGAGCTATTGAAAGGGTATAACTGTAAGAAAAGTCCTCATAACTGCACTATCAAAATTGGCCTACATAAAGCTTTTGATAGTGTGAACTGGAGCTTTTTGCTACAAACCATGGAGGTCATAGAATTTTCTCATAGGTTTTTAAGGTGGATTCGGGAATGCATTACTACTGCCTCTCATGGAATTCTGATAAATGGGAGTCCTACGAAGATGTTTAAAGGAAAAAAAGGACTTAGGCAAGGGGATCATCTATTCCCTTACCTATTCCTAATTTGTATGAAGGTTCTTACTCAAATGCTGAAGCATAACTCTTCTAAGGATCCAAGATTCAAATATCATTCCAAATGTAAGAAGATTTCACTAACTAGCTTATGTTTGCAGATGATCTCATACTCTTAAGCAAGGCAAATGTCCACTCAGTCTCTCTATTGATGAGCACTCCCAATTCTTTCAAAGAGATGTCGGGTTTGAGTGTTAATCTTTAAAAGAGTTACTTAATACTTTCAAAAAGTGCTTCTCACCTCTCTAATGCCTTGACTCTAACAACAGGAATGGAATTAAAAGAGCCTCCTCTCCTTTATTTGGGCATTCCTATCTCATCTAGAAGACTAAGTTTTTGTAAACGTATTCCTTTAATTAAAAAATTTAGAAAAGATTGAGTTGATGGACTAATAGAGCCCTATCCTATGGAAGGAAACTTCAGCTCTTGAAGTCAATGCAAACTTACTAATGTTCCTACCTATTTCTCTCTAAAGGGCTTACCAAAACAATTGAAAGAATGATGAAGCAGTTCCTATGGGAGGAAAAGGAATGGTGAGAAAGGGAAAGCAAAAGTCAGCTGGAAGAGTATCTGTCAACTAAAATAAGAGAGGGCATTAGGACTGGAGTCAATAACCAAGAAGAACATATTACTTGTGACTGAGAGGATTTGGAGAATCCTAAGTGATAAACAGTCAATGTGGATCAAATGGATTCACATCTACATATTAAAAGATGGGAAGATGGGAGCTTTTGGGCTCTAAGACCCAAAAATAGTTACACTTGGTTATTTAACCAAATTCTGAAAATGAAGGATAAAGTTCAACAGAACATATCTTGTCAAATAGGGGTTAGGGAAAGATTTTTCCTATGGTATGATAATTGGACAGAGCAAGGAGCTTTATTTCAAAATTAGTTGGCAATAACCCTATTGGTGAGGTTCCCTAAGAATACTAAGCTCAATGAAATAGTTACAAATGGAAGCTGGTGACTATCAATGGATGAAATTAGACTTTTGTCCATTCAAGCCTTAGAGAGAGGGATACTTATTTATGGAAAGGGATTCCAGTTTCAGAAATAACTATAAAAGAAACTAAAAAATTGAGGGAAGAGTGGAATGGTACTCTATGGTTTGGAACAAGGTTCTTAGACCTAAAACTAGCTTTCTTCTCTGGCTAGTAATGTTGAATAGACTCAACACTTTAGATATGATGCAATTTCTGCCCTCCTCAAAGACATGTATTCTATGTAATCTAAGGGAAGGATCTAGAGGCCATCTTTTCTTTGAGTGTGATTTTTCTAAAGAAATTTGGGCAAAAATCTCTAGATTATGTGATGTTGATCCTAATTCGAATAAACTCTATGACATCCTACTGGACTACCTCATCTCCATGTTTCTAAATATGATAGAGTTGTTATACTAATCTCGGTTGCTACGTGCACTCAAGCAATTTGGAAGAAGAGGAACAACATAAGGTTTGAAAAGAAGTATGTTTTCCTACTCTCTCTTATAGATCTCACCATAGCTAGCATAAGAGAACAAATAATTTATAATCAGTTGAACTCTAACCGTAGTAGAGGAATAACTCTCACATGGAGAATCTAGTCCCCGATCCATCTTATTCAATGAAATTCATGACCAGAGTTTAGTCTCACCACAGATCAAACATCAAGGGCCTCATGCACAGAATTTCGTGAATACTAACGCCTAATCAAGCCTCTACTTATGGAAAATACAAGGGTAGAGGAGATATAGACTCATCTGTTGAAAAGCAGTCCTTTTTAATTTCTCAAAACAAATATAAATGAAAACCAATTAAACAATTTACGCAACCGACTATATGCGCTTTTTTTTCTTTCTGGAACTAAACGGCAGTTTGCAGTAATTAATATCTGAAAAAGAATTAAATTATTGCTTTAAATCGAATCCTTACTGAAAAAGAATTATTACTATGTGGAAAATACTTCATAGTACACCAACGACTAAGCAGCGGCTTGTTGTTCAGCTGCGGAAATATGTCACTATAATTGTCTTGATGCATACAACTCTAGTGTATAAAGTGTTAAAATAGCTATCAATGCCAACTATGGGCCGTACATTCACATATACAAGTTCACAAGTGAATGTCTCAAGCTATTAACCTTCTCAGAAAAGAATTACCATCATTGCTCAAATTATTCATTTCACATTATGAAAGAAAAACAATACTTAGTAAAAAAAACATCATACTGACTGAGGATAAAGATTTTTTTTAGTAACACGATTAACTTTCTTTACATATGAAGAGTTCCATTCTCCACCATCTTGGGCATAATAATCCATTGGATAATCTCCAGAAGAAGCTTCTTGCATCCGTTTTGCATTTCCATCGCCACAATCATGACATGAATTTTCACTACAAATAAAACTCTTCTCCCACCAGCCTAGTAAATCTCCGAAAGCAATGTCAGCCTCAAATGGAGTTAAAAGAGGTTTTCCAAATGCATTCCCCCAATCAATAGAGAGTCTAGGGCATGCAATCTGAATCCAGGCATCCACAGATTCCTCAAACAGAGCAATCTTGACAGGACTAATTTCAGACATCAGGACAACCACATAATCAAGTCCCTTTTCTCTCATTTTCTTCTCCAATCTCTCTAAAATCCTCGGATTGCCTTGCCGACCTAACGTCCCTAAGATGATACCCCAATTCTTTGCCTTCCTTGCACACTCTATTACCCCCTTCCGAGTATCCTTCATTTCTCTATGACCATATTCTTCCAAAAACAATTTTCCAAGATATGGGTCATACCTAAACGCCCTAATACTGGGATTGGCTATCATAAAGGCCTCCAAGTGAAATCTCCCATCAGCCACAAATACAAGGACAGTCTCACTAGAACCAAAATCAGCCATCGTACTAGGAGAAATTTTTGGTGCTGTACAACCTAACACCTCTCCTGCAGATAATGGTTTTGACTGAGGAATCAAAACCCTCAGCCCAAGTTTCTCCAATTCAGGTTTTGCTTCTCTAATGGCAGATGCAAACTGAATTGTCCCAGCAAGGATAACATTGTTGTCACTCAAATTTAGTTTGATTGTGTTAATTAGGCAGTCAACATCAATTCTGATATCCACAAAAACATAAAGACATGGAATTTTAGTAACATCGATAGGAACCAAGCAGCTATGGCCATAATGGATCAAAAGATCAGCACCCAACGCCAAGGCAGAGATGTCATCCACACAACAAGCACCATAGGTTACGTCACCAAGGATGAAGCAATGGGCAACATCAGCAAAGGCAGTGAATATGTCTGAAAGGATAAGGGAATACATGAGTAGTCCCTCAGGAAGTTGTAAAGCCACACGTTTCGCCCCAGTAGAGCAAATGCGCCACACACACTTGTGTATCTCAAAATTATAGTTAGAAGGCAGTAGCGAGATGACAGAATTTAAGGATGGATCATTGAGAATTGAATCAGGAATTTGGTTTTTCACAAAACGTTTTGGTGCTTTTCTCATGTTTGTGATAATGTCACCATTGACTTGATTTGCTTGCACAGGTTGCTCCAAGTTCTCCATCATCATTATCTAGTTTTAGAGCCAAAAATTGTTAAGAACTCTTTAAGGGAAAATTTTTTCATTCTTATTCAGCCAAAATACAAACTAATAATATAAAAAGGGGAATAATATATTAACATGCATGCACAAAATACAGAAATTAGGGAATTGTATGAACGTGGTCATTTTATCTTCAGGTATGCAACAATTAATTTTAAGTAATTGACAAATACAATTCCACAATTCCACAATTCCACATAGTAGCATTCCACATAAAAAAGTAATAAATATGAGCCTTAAATGATAACTAAATTGATTTCAAAACCAATATTAAGACTCTTTTAATCATTTTACCTATTCCCTTTTAGCTTAACAGATTGATTTCAAAACCAATACTAGGATAAGTAACCGAGGGCTTACTTTATACCAACATAAACAGAAATATGACGTCAAGCAAGTATCAATCATGGATGACATGGATATGAAAAGAATCAACTGCAATCTTTAAGCTGTGACGCTAGGAAGCAAAAGGGAAGAGAGTCGACTGACAAAACAAAGACCCCAGAAACACGAAATTTAAAACAATTCAAATATCACCTGGAAAACAGCAAGAAAAATGGTGGGGAAAATAATAATACGATGGAGAACATACCATAGAAACACAAGATCAGAACACGAGGACATAAAAAAAGGGGGGAGCATGCCTTTGATGCGCGTGGAGTGTTCCCTTCTCTTGGGAAGGCGTGTGGACCGACGTTTCCACTTTCTTCGTTATTGGTCCAACTCCCCTGTCAATTTCTTCAACTAAAGGCCGTTTTCGTCCCCGTAAAAACAAAAGATGACCACAAGGTTAACTAAGGGATTTTCCCTCAACATAATAAGCAAGAACAAGAATAACTCAACCCACAGAAGGAAAATCTAGTTCGGGATGCCTAGGAGACGCTAGGCTTGGCAAAATAGAAGCAAGTAAGGTGGGTAAGGGATGATTTCTGTTTGTGGAGCAAAAAAAAAGCTCAAAAGGCTGAAGGAGAAAGTTGATTTGAATTTTTTTTTTTTTAAAGGAAGCGATAGGCGCACCGAAACTAGTGAAAAGGGGTGGTAAAATGACGAGCTAGGAGAAGGATTCGAAATATTAGAGAATGGCGGAAGAGAAAAAGGGACGGCAGGGGAGATCTATGAAAGACCTAGGGTTTTCCTTTGTGAGGAGTGTCGGCCAGCTTTTCCACGAGAGAGAAGCGACAGTAAACGCATAGTCTCTCATCTTCGATTTTCTTTTCAATTTCAATTATGTCCCTTTTAGCTTTTAATCTTACTTTTATTTTAAAAACAAAAACTAAAAATTTACAATAATTATAAAAGTTAAAATAAATAAAATAACTAATTAAAAAACTTCAAAAAAAACGGAGGAAGAAGAGGCGGCACAGAGAGGGAGAGTTTAAAATTTTTTGAAAATTTTTTAAAAGTTTTTCATATTTTTAAAAATTTTCGATATTAACTAATATCTAACCGGTATTTAAATCCGAAACAACCTATTATTCACTTCATACCAATTTTGATACAGTATTAACCGGTGTGAAACGGCATGCTAAACCTAAAATAAAAGGCACCAAAAAGGCTAGACTTTGGCCTAAGAATACGACGATTGCATTGCATGAGACTCACCTGGCGAACTTCGACTCAGAAACATTTTTATTTCAATTGCAAGGTCATTTTCGCATCGTCGCTACATTTAATCTGAAACAAGAAAACAACATAAAAGAAGACAATAACTGGAGCAAGTAGCTAGCCACAGAAATGAGAAACATGCCCAATCAAGTTGACTGACATTTAATCTGAAACAAAAAAACAACGTAAAAGAAGACAATAACTAGAGCAAGTTGCTAGCGACAGCAATGATAAACATATCCAATCAAGTTGAATGATTGAAGTATGGAAAAAATTTGGTGGCTATAAAAAAATATTATTTAAATAAAATAATTGTTTTAATTATTAATCATTGAGTCATGAAATGTGTATTTCCTCTTGTAGGAATCTATATTCTGAATACTTATATGCACTGACCGGTCATATTGAAGCGTAGCTGTGGGTTAAATATAATAGCGGGGTTAGGTTCGGTCCCACCTAACTCAAATTTAGCCTAAATTTTATAAATCAGGTACAAACTCGGCTTGAGGTTTAATCAAACTTCAGTTATGAGGTCTAGGCCTAAGTCTGATCGAACTTCGAGTAGTTTGAAACCAATCTGGGTTTTAGTTTTTTGCTCATCTTTGCTATATTGGTTTTTACTGCTCCTTCGATGTTTGTTCCCTCAGTATTTCTCTCAACTTCAATATGTCGACTCTGCTCTTATTATCTATTATATTTTCTTTTTATCGTCCATTTCCCTTTTTATTTTGCTTCTTTATATTTTTTGCTCTAGTAACACTTTTTCAATACCAAGAAGAATGAGAATTTTCCTCCCACGCCAATGGTTACTAGGGTTTGGGATGGCAATGGCCCTTACCTGTTCAGGCCAATGCTCAAGCTCAAGCTCAATCCGATTCGGTCCAACCAATTTTTTTAAAATTAAAAATGTAAAAAGTAATGCCATTTTAGTTTAGAGTGTTGTTCCCCAAGTCAGGCCAAGTCTAGGCAGACCGAGACCAAGCCTAGCCCGAGGCTTAGTCAACCTGGACTTGGCCTGCTGACTTCGGATCAGGGCAAGCCAGGACCTTTTTGCTATCTCTACTAGGGTTCCTCTCTCTATCTTCTTCCCCGTCAGGTTCTAGATAGAGGACCCTTTATTTTTGGGAAAAACAAAGAAGTCCTTGTCCTCTTCTTGTTTTTTCCATCTTTATATTTTTACCATCCTCAAGTTAATGCCCAAGCTATAAAAACTTACTAATGTAGTACCACAAGATTATAGTGTTAGAATTTTTTAAGACTACACATACACACACACACACACACACACACATATATTAACAATTATATGTCATGGACTATTATAAGGCATGACCTAAAATTAAAAGTGATCTATTAAGATTTAGAGTTAATTAGCCTAATTATCTAATTAAGTATGAGTTATTATATATGTAGAAATTGTAATGTTATATTCCTAACTTATGATGGGTAAATTAGAAATAAGCATTATACATATAAATAAGTTATTATGTGATAGGTGTAGTTTATACTATGTCTTGATAGGTGTTTTAGTGTCTAGGTATTTATTAGATAATTGTTGCATCTATAGGCTTAGAATTATGATCATGTGAGCGCTTATTTATATTCTAAGTATTTATGTGGTAGTGCACATTTTAATTCTTATTTATATGTTTCTTGAGGTATATGATATGTTTGTTAGAAATCAGATAGGTGAAGAACAAGAGATTTGAACTTGCATGGGTCACGATGGTGATAGAAGATGGTTTTGTCTGATTCTGATGGGGCTGGACGTTGCTGCTTGGATTCATGAAGTTGATTGATTTCGGCTCTGAAATACCTGCGAAATAATAAAGGCACACTGGGGGTTGACTTCCGGTAAGCCCCTCCAACGCTCAAGTTAGTCTTTTTGTGAGGGTTTTGGCGGCTAAGAATAAAGAATTATAGGGTGACAAAGTCATACCTTTTCCATGACGAGGTAGCCCCTTATATACCTGGAATAACTGCTAGGTTTAGGTCTTTACGTATGCATGGGAGGTTACCACCTACGAATGGGCCGTTGATGCATGGGCCTGGGATCGGGCCTAGGACGACCAACCCAACCATAAGCCCCCTACTCCTCGAGTCTGATCAAGGAGAAGGGTCGAAGGAGTACTTTAGGATTGTGCGGCTCATCTTCATAGCAGCTCGTGACAAGGCCGGTCGATCGGAGATCAATGCCCTATGCACAATAGCTCCTGCTATGATAGAAGACCGATTGGGCATCTACGCCTAGTGCGCGATAGTTCGGGCTAGGACACGATGATCGGTTGACTCATACTAGGGCTAGGCGATCGATCGACTCGTGCTAGGACAGGGCGATCGATCGGTTCGCGCTATGCCAAGGCGATCAATCGGACGTCGATGTTTGGTCGCAACGCTAGGTCTAACTATTACTCGACGATACGTATCTTCCGGGCGCCGTTTAAAATTTGAAACGATGCGTCCTTTTAACTGCCGCGCAGCTGTCATGCATTGTCATGCATGTCCTTTTGACTGTCACGTCGCTTCGGGTCTTTAATGACCCTAATTTACCACAGCTCAAATTTTGCCACGTGTTCAACCTCGGCTCGGATTTCACCACGCGTCTAACGCCGATTGGCACTCCCTTTCAGTTAATGCTATAAATTTTGGAATCGACAGTCTTCCTTCACCCTGCATATTTGTTTTTCAGCTTTTATTCTCTGTATTTTCATCTCTTTGTCTGTAGTCATCAGAGTGTACTTTTCACCACCGTCTCCATTCCCGACATCAATCTCTAAACTAGGTACATCCTTCTCCCTAAGTGCTATTTTCAGTAACCATGTCGTCGACTAACCCTAGAGATGAACTTAGGCTTAGGAACAGGTCTAGTTCCCCCTCTCGTGTTTCATCGCCTCCTTGCCAGCTTTCACCATAAGCATCATCGGGTCATAGCCAGGAAGTAGGTACGATTCTGAGGGAGCTCCCTCAGGAATTGTCCGCTGAGAGGGTTTTACAAATTGTTGGGCCGTTGGAGCCAGTGGCAGAAATGGTGGAGGCGCCGGAGCCAGTGGCAGAAGTGGCAAAAATGGTGATAGAAGTAATTTTCTAAAGTCACGATCGTGACAGAGGCCTCTCAGATGTGACTTTTTCCATCTATTTTAGGATTTGGGGGCATTTTTGGAACCGATCAAAGGGTGAAAACCTTAGTTACTCCCCTAAGACCCTCTAGGACTATTGAAGAACCTTATGAAGCCTAAAAAATGCAGTCGTCATCTTGCAAAAGTGGATCAAACAAGGAAGATCGAAAGAGACGTCCAGATTTCCAGTTTTACAAATTAAGCTCTGAATAGAGTTTTTCTTTCTTTCTTTTTGGTGATTTTTGTATTACTTGATATGAACTGAATTTTCAGATGTTTATGACGTTCTAAATTTCAGACTAGAGTTTATTTCGTAGTTGTTTTATGAACTTAATTTTTATCGATTCAATAAAATATTCTGTGATCGAAGTAAATTGATTAATTTGTGCAACAAGAGTTGGTGAATTAATATGTCACACAATTAACAAATCAACTATCATTCAAAGAGAGATCTTATATGAGAATTTGATTATTCAATCATACTTTATCATCCTAGACAAAGTTAGGTTCAATTAGTTTTACATATATTCCTCGTAGGATCGACACCTTTTGCTATTACAAGTCTACGATCTATATACTTACAGATATTGAGAGTTTTATTAGAGGTAGAATTTTCTAAATAAGTTTTTGACATCATTATCGGGAGATTAGTTTAGGACTATTTGAATTTCTTAGATATAAGGAATTGTTATCCTTTCTTGTGTGATTGAGGTACCCAATCCCAAGAAATTAAAAAAAATAAAGAAAAAGAAGATAGATTGGCATAAAGTAGAAGACACATTAATTTAGACATCACAAGGCAAGAATGAGGAATCCAAAGAGTTAAATGCCTAGAAGAAATAGGAAGAACAATGGTGGAGGAAATACATCACAGAGAGCGAAGAACCCTTATAGACTTTATGAGGCCAAGGTTCAACACCTATTATCAAGGAGTTACATAACCACCAGTGCAAGCAACATACGATTTGTTAGAGGAGATGGTGAACAATTGTTGTTTTTAGATGTCGAAACAAAATAGACAACAGTCAACATTCCAGGATCAGGAAGGAATGATTAATGTGGATTCAATGACAGTATTGCACGCTAAGATTAACAGCCTCATCAAGCAATTAAACAGCCTGAAAGCTACCTCTTTCTCTCCATTCAAAGCAATTCAGCATGGGTGCAAGCTATGCGGATAAGAGAGCCATATCATAACTGATTGCTTCCTAGTGGAAAGCAACAACGTATCGCAATTCAACTTCATGGGAGCACAAGTTGGTTAGGGAGGCACTGATCCTTACTAGAACAAGTACAATCTTGGGTGGCAGAACTACCCAAATTTCTTTTGGTCTAACAATATTAGAACTTAAATAGGAACTCAAGGCCTACCAATATTTCATCAAGATGTGTCCAGTTCATGGGATTCAAAATTGGATGAGATTATGGACAAAATCATAAGTATGGAAGAGAAGTTTAAACAGGTAGCTAAAAACCACACCTTTTCCATTCATAATCTAGAGATTCAACTGGGTAAAACTTGCTTCACATTGTAGTCCCTAAGAGAATATTAAAATTTCTTATAATATCTCATCGTTAGAAGAGATAGATAACCTATATGTATCTCTAGGAAGGCCAACAACTAAAAGAGCCATAACAACTCAATAAAGCCTATTCTAATGGATTTAGACATGCATCTCTATCAAAGTTTCCTTTTATAATCTAACATGATTGATTTAGGTTCTTATTATAGAATTTATATTAAATTTGACAAGTGATATCATTGCCTATTTCATATTGAATTATTGATACTAAATTTACTTTTTATGTTTAACATTTTATCTCTTTGAGATTTGTATGGATTAACATTTTAGATTAATAAAATTAGTAGTTATAATCTAATTTGCTAGTTGGTGATGGTTACCAGTGATTCCAGAATTGTGTTTCCCTTTTCATCCAGCTGTAGTGTGTGTGTGTGTATATATGTATATATGTATATGTATATATATATGTATATATATGTATTGTTGATAATGGATAGTAATGTAATATTTCATTAGATTATTATATTATACGAGTGTCTTTGCTTATGAATTGTTAAACAATGGGTTTGTTCTTCTTCTATAAACATCTTTTTTAGCCTATTTACTTGTGGCTTTAATGATTTTTTCTCTTCAGACATATATGGTTTATTTATCAACGATAATATTTTTCATCCTTCATTCTCCAATACATGATTTTTTTCTAAAAAAGGATCTTGTGTATTTGTACAAAGAGAAAGTGAAGAGTTTCAACACCTTTAATTTTGTTTTCCGATTGCCAGAACCCAAAAGTTTATAACGTATACATATATTTTGGTTTTAGTTCAAATTAATTTTTTATTTATTGGTCAAAATAATATGGAATATAATATTACTTTTAAAGATCGATTAATTAAATTCAAATTTTGACATTTATATTTTTAATATTCAGTTATTGATATATTAAATTAATTTATCAAAACTATATGTTACCATAGTAACTTCTTTTGTGTAGATTAATTAAAACTGAAGTGAATGGTACTAAATAGTATAAATAAAAATGAAAAAAATCCTTCGATCAATCAAAATCTTAAACTTTTGTATAAGGACAATGTAAGAAATTTACATCATCTTATTGCTATTGTTAAAAGTGTTTTAATCTCAGCTCAGAATGAGTTGTATAACACTCCTTAATGCATAATGCTCAGTAACAGGGAAAAGCAAGCTTTGTATAACTTCTCTAAAGCTCTCTCCTTTTATTAGTCCTTAATGAGGTAGAGATCTAGAATCATTTAGATGAAAGGAGGAGACAAAGTTTCAAATTTCTTTCACAAATCTGTAATCTCTAGGAAAGTTGCAAACAGGATAAACAGTCTAATGTGTAATAATCACACCATTTCCAATCAAGACTTGTTAAAGTCAGAGGCCTTTAATTACTTCTCCAGTGTTATGAATGCCCCCGCCAATGCTTAATCCTCAACGGGAGTTCTGAAATGTATCATGTATAGTTGCATTACTTCTTTAGAAGCTGAAATACTCTCTAATCCTATAACTAGAGCAAAAATTGAGCTAATTATCAAAGGTCTGAATCCTTATAAAGCTTGAGGACTAGATGGTTTTAACATGATTTTCTTTACTAAATCCTGGCCTATCATCAAAGACATAGCACTAGATGTAGTGCTTGAATTTTTTTAGAAGAAAAGGATGCTCAAAGTGATCAATGGCAATTTCAAAGAACTCATTCCTAAAGGAGGTGGACAAAATATTTTTTGGAGATTTCAGATCTATAACTTATTGCAACTCAATCTATAAAATCATTTCTAAAATCTTAGCTAAAAGATTAAAGTTGATCTTAACAAACCATATAGATAATGCTTAAGGGGCTTATGTTCATGGTAGATTGATGAATGATATTATTCTTCTGTTGCAAGAATTCATGAAAGGTTATTCCCAAAGGAAAGTGGTAAAAACTATATATTGAAGATTGATCTAAAAAAAGCTTATGATAATGTTGATTGGAGTTTTTTAAGCAAAATCATGAAGGCCTTGAAATTTTTAGAATGCTTTATTGATTGGAATTCATTATGTTTCACCACTCCATCTTTTTAGTATCCTCATCAATGGAGAGCCAACAAAATTCTTCAAAAGTTCCAAAGGCATTAGGCAAGGTGACCCTTCTTTACCATACTTATTTGCCTTTTTCATGGAGGTCTTCAATATGTTTTTAATAAGAATTTTAGAGAGAAAAAATCATTTCAAAAATCACCCTAAATGTAATAAACTGAGAATTACCAACCTCATCCTTGCATATCACTTGATTGTCCTATCAAAGGTACACAAATCATCACTCCTAGCTATTATGAAGGCTATTAAAATTTTCAACAAGATATCTGGACTCCATGCTAATGCTGACAAAAGCTATTTTCACATTTCTAGAAGTGTAGAGGATTAAAGAAGGATGTTTAAGCCTCACTGATTTTATAGAAATGTCTTTACCTTTCACATGTCTTGAAGTTGCAATAACTACTCTATGGAAGTTTTAAACCTTTGGTGGACAAAATACAATCAAAAATCATAGGTTGGAAAATAAAGCCTTTATCTCTAGTTGGAAGAGCTCAACTAATTACAACTTTCTTATCTTCACTTAATATACATTGGGCAACACACCTAGCTATTCCAAGTGTTGTGAAAAAAACAATTGATAGTATGCTCAGGAAATTTTTTTGGTCTAGTTTAAAGGAAGGAGGTTATAAAGCTGACACATTAAATGGTCTAAAGTCTATAGTTCTAAAAACCAGGGAGGTTTGAATATCATTCCTTTAAAACAGTTGAACAATTACATGATGATCAAGAGACTGCAGAGATTGATTAATGATCATAAGTCTTTATGTTGCAAGTGAGTGCATGAATACTACATCAAAGATAAAGAGCATTTAGGAAATTGATCTCACATCTAGGAATGCTTCTTCTACATTAAAGGAAATTCTTAAAAAGAGAGGCTTCATTAGAATTCATATCAGGAAGGTAGTAGCGAATAGGATGTGCACACTCTTCTGGCATAACAATTGGATATGTGATGATCCTTTTGAAAATAAGGCTAAGTTGTGTGTGCTAAAAGGCATCATTCCAAGCAATCAAAACCTATCAAATGCAATGATAGTTAAGAATGAGATCCTTACGAGAATAAATGACAGCAATGTGCCAATGGAGATCAACAATGTAGAATTAAAGGAAAATATGGAAAAAAAAATTAGTGGTGTCTTACTGCTAATGGAATATACAATAATACTTCATGCAGTAAACATTTTAAGTAGAATTTTAAGAATGTATTATGGTACAAAATGATATGGTGCAAATACAATCTTCTTAGAACAACTACAACTTTATAGAGGACTATAAAGGAGAAACTACCTACTATTGATAGATTAAACAAGTTTAACTACCTGACAAACTAGTGCAACCTTTGTAGAAATCAATTGGAGACCACTTCTCACCTATTTTTCAAAAGCAGATACACGTGGAGCTTGGAAAATAGTAATTTAGAAACGTGCAATCAATAATCCACCAGAGGAGTGGCAACAAATCATAAGCTGGAGTATGAACTTACAACATGTCAAGAAAGATCACAATGGTACTATTATTACATAACCTTATCCTACTTGGTAGTACTACACATATGGGATGAAAGAAGCAGATGCAATTTCCACAACAAGGAAAGAAGCTATGAACAATTCATGATAGAGCTAGTTAATGCCATTAGAATCCACATAATTACCTTTTGTGACAAGCTTGCACCAGGATCAGCTTGTACTAACATGTGGAGATGTAACTAATTTTTTGTATTTGTAATTCTTTTAATGCCTTATGGCTTGGCTAAATCATGTCTGTGTACTCTCTTCTTGAGAATCTCTTGTAGAACATTTGCTTTTCAGCCTTTTATGACTTGATTCAATTTTCATTTTTCAAAAAAGTGCTTGTAAGATTGGGATGGACTCCACTAGTCAACTGGCAATTTGTGTTCATGAGATATTTTTGGCCGTGCTAGACTATTATAGTTACTCTTATATTTGATGTTAAAATCTTGAAACGTCCTTTTGTAACGTTGCACGATTCATGGAGTGATTTACTAGATTAAACTATAGACTAAGATCTTTTTTTTACCAATATAAATAAGAATTTAAGAACAAAGCTTCTATACGTTACAGGGAGTGTACAGAACATGATATTCATGATTTAAGGAAGAAGGCAAAAAGTGTTGCAAAATCTTCTCTTAGTACAACACAATCTAGAGAAAAATCTTGTTCCTTTCTGAAACATGGGGATCCAAAAGAGGAAAGATGAACCAATTTGTTTTGTTTTATAGATGATACAACGTAAAGAGAAGAGGAGGAATAGTTAACGTGGATGATAACTGAACCACATACTCTTGTTGGGGTGGGACGCAGATGAATGTAAAAAAGGAACAAATGTCTCGTCCAAGAAATCGTTAGTAATAGACTTGGTATTGACAATAGCGTCAATGTCTTTGTAACGCACAGGTTTGAACCAACTTGCAAAGCTACACTAATACAAACCTTACCGACTAACCTAGCTTAAGACAACTACATGTGGCCAAGCTGGTTTGAAGATATTTGGAAACAAAAGTCTTTAATTTGTATATATATATATACACTCCAAAGTCTTTTGTATATATATATACACACACTTATCAACTGCTGTCCTTAATTCAGCTTTGAAACTTATGGGAGAGACGGAAGAAGTTCAACTGCAAGTAACAAGTAAGGCAGCCCTCTTTCCAAGATACATACTAGTTCGTTTTGCCAGTGTTATACACAAGCTGTATGCTTTCGGGTGTATCAATATATGTCCTTTGTTTTAATGTTTAAACTAGGAGTAGTTGTAAGAGAAAATTTCCTATGAAGGAAAATAATTCTCCCTCATCTTAAACTGTTAATAAGAAACAGTCGTCCTACAATATCCTGCACATCCTTAATCACATATTTTTACAGCTTACTATCAGCTGAGAGGCTGAGGAACACAGGCTAAACAAACTTAAAATTCCATGTTTAACTTATGCTGTGCCTCTTGGTTTCAACAAGATCAGATTGTCCCTCATTGTCCAAACAAGCATGGATTTGACATATCAACTATGATATTTATAGCTGTATAAGGTTTTTTGATTTTCTTCTCACTCTCTGTAGTCGGGAATTCTGACAAAGAAGCAAATCCTAAGAGTATAGAAGAGACCAATGGATCAACACTGTCGCAAAACCAAAGATATAGCCGGTGGATTCGACTTTTTCTCTATACGCTGCTTCTTCTCACTGGTCAGTCAGTGGCTCTGTTTCTGGGTAGGCTTTACTTTGAGAAAGGTGGAGATAGCAAATGGCTCTCAGCACTATCACAGGTTGTAGGCTTTCCAATTCTTATACCCTATTATTTCATCGCCAAACCCAAAGATCCACCTAACCCAGACGATATCCTCCCAAAACCTCCATCAACCTTAACCCTTCTAGCAATCTATGTAACAATTGGCCTAATTACGTCAGCAAACTGTTTCTTATACTCGATTGGCATGCAATACCTTCCCATTTCAACTCTCAGCGTCCTTTGTACATCACAATTGGCCTTCAATTGTTTCTTTTCGTACTTCCTGAATTCCCAGAAGTTCACTCCCTCTATAATAAACTCTATGCTTCTTCTCACCATCTCCTCGGTTCTTTTGGCCTTCAACAATGAATCTGCAAACCCTACCAATGTTTCTAAAGCCAAGTATGCAGTTGGTTTCATATGCACCATTATTGCATCCGCTGGATATGGGCTAATGCTGTCTATAACACAGTTTTGCTTCAATAAGGTCATAAAAAGGACAAGCTTTTATGTGGTGATGGATATGATAATCTATCCGCAAACAGTTGCTGTTTCTGCTGCCGTGATTGGACTTTTCGCCAGCGGAGAGTGGAATAATTTGATTGGGGAGATGGGTGAGTATCAATTGGGCAAAGTAGCTTATGTCATGAACATAGTTTGGACTGCTATCTCATGGCAGGTTTTCTCCATCGGATGTGTTGGGTTGATTTTTGAGGTGTCTTCCTTGTTCTCCAATGCGGTGTGTGTTCTAGGCATGCCTATTGTTCCTATCCTAGCTGTGTTCTTTCTAAATGAAAAAATGAACGGCGTAAAGGGCATCTCAATGGTGTTAGGTGTGTGGGGCTTCATTTCCTATGCTTATCAGCAATATATCGATGACCGTGAAGAGAAAGCCCAAAAGAGTCTGCTTAATGAGACTAAAATTTTTGAAATCGTAGTAACTGGGAATCCGGAAAGAGAAGCATGAGGAGTTATTTCGACTTGTATATCCGGTTAAATCATCTCAGACGAAGTTTTCAATGTATCTTTATTCTTCTCCAGTCATAGCTACCCTGGACCAATCTTGGTCGTTTTATGTAATAATGGATGATAGCAAGGTTAGGCTTGGCCGTCTTGGGGATTTGTTCTAACGTCAATCAGCACTACTAAGGTGATCCTCTGCCCAAAGACTAACAAGACACTACAACAGATAAGCTTGATAGCGATGAATTCAATCATCTCTAAATATTAAAAAATCGTGTCAAATGATAATTTGCGACGAAAAACAATTGTTGCCGAATCCGGGTAACAAAATAATATCCACGATGTTTTCATAAAATTGTCACAGAAAGGTTTTTGACACACAATATATTCGTCAATAAAACATATAACTAACGAGAACAAAAAACATTGTACATAAGAATTTGCCACATATATGTTTCGTAGAGAAAAGTTTTTACCTATGAAACTGTAGTCGTACATAATTATTTTTACCTACGATTTTGTTTTTGTAGCAGAATAATTTTAGCTACTAATTGTTTGTTGTAGGTAAATGTTTTTAGAGATGCTCTTCAAAACGTAAAGAATAACGTTTTGTGACGAATTTGTTTTGGTAGTTATTACTTTTTTGTGACAAACATTTATTTTTAAATGTTAATTTACTTTGTGCCTCTTAAGATGTCCAACCTTTACCTTCCTTATAGTGTGTTAGCTTGTACAGTGTGATCCTATCACACTCTTGTCCTTGGAGTTGAGTTTGGTTCTATTATATGAATTTAAAAATTAGAAGATGATAGAATTTATTGTATTAAGAAATTGAATAATAAGATGAAAACGTTTAACTTACAAATTCTTGTCGAACGATAACAAATGATTTGAAGTCGATGTTATGAGGAGTCTTCATTTTTGCTCTGTTCGCCTTCTTTTTCTCTCACTTTTCCTAAATTAAGAGAAGTAGATATAAAATGTATAAACAAAAATAATGGAAGGAAATATAAAGAGAAATAAAACAAACTTGAACCTTCACTGAGGCCCAATAATCACACATTTCAGTCCAATTTTCTTGACTCACTAATTCCAGAACATATCTCCTTGCCTCTTCATCGAAAGGGAAAGACTGGTAATATTTATAAAGTCTATATCGATGATTCTTCGCCCTTTGTTTCAGCAGTGAACTAACACAGCTTAAAACCTCAGGCTTGTCGATATCAACGATATTGAGCTTCATTTACAAAAGAACATGTATAAGTCAAGTTACTGTTTTTGGTAAGTAAAATTGCAATACATTTAATCAAATGAATTGAAACATTACTGAAACTTTGTCCAAAGCATTTTGGAGCAAGTTGTCTTCTTTCAACTGTCTGGCATGCTGAAAGCAAGGCAATTCATTCCTCACAACGATGCCCAACTCACTGGACAATTATGTAGATTGGATCTTATCTAAAGGGCGACATTGTGTGGGGTCAATGGTTACATACAACTTGTTGTTCATTGCAACATTCATTTGTTGCAACTTAGCTCCTTTTGTGATACCTCTACCTCGTTTTCTAATAACATTATTCGAGCCTGAAAAAAAATCATAATAAGAAAAACACAATAAACATGTAATGAGTAATTTCAACATTAATATAAATATGTTTGGTTAACAATAACATACCTAAAGATCCGTCAACACTAACTGACAATGTTGGTAAAGGTTGTTACTGACTGTCTTCATTCGAGAATGTAATTATTGGTTATTGAACGATAGGGTCAGATTAAGTTGGTTGTGTAAGTGATAAGTCGACTTGTATATTGTGTAAGTCGACTTACACGTATTCAGCCCCGACAAGTCGCCTTGTACAAG
>JANKOE010000002.1:34917634-34963560 GCA_026284465.1 Erythroxylum citrifolium | reverse complement strand
GTTGTGAGATGTCCAACATATACTAGATTTGAGAAAGAACCTGATCTCTTTGGGCACTTTACATATAATCAATTTTGGCTATAAAATTGATGGAGACAATATTAATGTGGTAAAGGGTGTATAAACTGTGATGAAAGGGAAAAAACTGATGAGAAATGTTTATAAATGATAGGGAGAATACTTATAGGTGGAGAGATTGTTACAGTAAAGTTGGATGATGATAGTATTGCATTATGACATTTGTGTCTATATCATCTCAGTGAGCAAGGAATAATGAAACTTTATAAGAAGAGCCTATTGAAGGATGCCAAATATTACAAGCTAGATTTTTACAAGTTTTGTATAGTTGAAAAATAGTCTAAGGTAACATTCATAGACCTTTTGAACTTTTTGCTTTCTTTTTCTTCTTTTCTTATGTCTTATAATTACCTTAGATATCTTTGTTAGTAGTATTTACCGTTTAGCTTAGTTTTCTTTTCTTGTCTGTTTATTTACTTACTTTAATGTTTATTTTAATTTTGAATTTTTATATTTAATTTGAAATCTTTATTTTTTCACTTTTAGTTTATTTATTTATACAATTTTTTTTTATGTATTTGGTTATTATTTTTCTTTTTCTTTTCCTCTTTAATTCATTTTCAATATCTTTTTCTTTCTTTTATGTGGGTTTATCAAAAACATTCTCTCTAATAATTGGAAATAAGAATACGTATTACTAGACCTCTCCTGATACTCTATCTTGGCAGAATTTCTACCGGAACGCTATTGTTACATTGTTGTTTTAAGTTCAACAAATGAAGCAAGGAAAAAGGCTTAAGAAATGGCTAGGTGGCAATTAATTCAGTTTGGAGCTGTTATTAAGATACAATAATCCAAATCTAAACCTTAATTTAATTGGTACCATGTGAACTAAAGATACTTATATTTCCCTTTTTTTGGACATTAATAGATATTTTTGGGACAAACTTTAATTATCCTTTGTTTTCAGATATTTAATTTAATCTTTGTATGCATTATGAATTTTGTTACGGACATACTGAATAATTGAAGTCTTAAAGATTGTATCGGGACAAAGCAATTTATTGGTTAATTAATCTCTCTATGTGTTATTTTGATTATTAGTGCAAGAGTATGGATGTTTGGTGTATAAATATTGATGGATGTTTGGTGTATAAATATTGATATATTGGTCTTAAAAACATCATTGCTCAAAATAATAAAAATAGTAGGTGACAAATCCATTAAAGCTACATCAACGACGCGAGTCGTTTATGTGTAAATCTAACTTAGCATCTAAGTGGTTTCAAGGTGCAGTTGAATTGGTAAGGGACTCTTCTGGTTTAAGTGAGGTTGCGGGTTCAAACTGTTCTCATGTATACAGTCATTTAAAACTTGAGGTCAGAGTTTTGCCTCCCTTAAGGGATCTACTCGGCTCGAGCAGGAAATAGTCTGAGTGTGAATGGCTTAAAGATGTCTTCTCATAATTGAGATCCTCCTAAAATATCTTGTGGGAAACCAAAAAAAAAAAAAAGACTTAACATCCAAGTGGTTGCATATTAACTATGTTATGATAAAAGTAAATCGTGATCCTATAACTAGAGCCCGGGCGATTACATATTAATTTCTTGACGAAGTAAACGATCATACGAGGATTTCAATTCCTATTCCTATCGAAATTTGGTATTCATAATTTGGGACTTTATGGGCTTTCAGAACCCAAATATCTAAGCTCAAGTATGTGAGCCCAAAGCCTTACTCTCAAGTTCTACTCTGAACAGTTACATTTATGATTTAACCCCACCCCCCACTGCCCAAAAGCTGAAAATACGCCACAAAAAGTATAGTTAGAGAAAATCGTTAATTTAGAGTGTAATTACTAATTAATGGAAACAAATGAAAATGGAGAAACAAAGGAATAGGAGAAAGGAAACTGCATTTAGTGACAAATATTCGTTTGACAAAATCACCCAGAATCTGGATTACCTTAAGATTTGAGTATCGTTATATACAGATTTTTCAATTTTATTTGCAAAATTCGCACTCTGGAGACTCCTGTTGTGGTTGATATGAACATGAACGAAGCGAATGGCTCCATCGATCATCCTCCCAAAAAGATCAACCAAAGACCCAAATGTCATTTTCCTTTTCTTAATTTCCTCTCTTATTTTCGTGGGTTTTGATTATTTTTTTAAAATTTTCTCACGTTAATGGTTATGTTGCATTTGGCGTTTCGCTTGTCACGCCTGGAGGTGTTGTCTAATCATCAGTCTTTTTCTTTTTGAGAAAAGATTATTGTTTTTGTTTCTCAATTTTACCCAGAAAATGGTGTTAATACCCTCTTGGTTGTTATATGATTATTGCTATGATTATGATGTAAATTGTTTATCATGTTTTGGTTATTTTAATTTCAGATTCTAGATTTTCACAGCAGGAGCTCTCAGCTTGCAAACCCATTCTGACACCAGCTGTGGTACTATTTATGATTGAACAGTTTATGATTGTTTTTGTTTTTACCCAGGTTGTTGTTGGTGCTATCGGTCAATTATTCTTTAAAATGTTCTTTTCTTTTCTTTTTCTGATTCAGGTGGTCTCTTCTTTCATTCTTGTAGCAGTTGCGTTCATTCCAATTGGCCTTGCTTGCTTGTTTGCATCAGACAATGTAATGAATTCTTCACTCAAATAGAGTGTTCTGTTTGTTTCTTTCCTTTTTTTGTGTGTGTTAATCTTAATCTTTTTTGTGCGTGATTTTGAATCAAACGTGTAGGTGGTGGAAATTCAACACAGATATGACCAGCATTGCCTTCCTCAGACGTACAGCAATCAAGGTCTTCAGTACATTCAAAGCACTATCACTAACAAGACCTGCACAAGCAGCCTCATTGTTGGTCCAATCCTTCTTCTTCTTCTTCATTTCTGTCTACTTCAAGAATTTATAGTAAGTTACTAATGCCAAGTGTCTTTGCAGGTTCCGAGGGAGATGAAGAGTCCAATTTTCGTGTATTATCAACTTGATAACTTCTATCAAAACCATCGCCGGTAATTACCCACAAAAAAGAAGTGAACTCTTTTTATTCCCCGGTTACTGTTGGTTCTGCAATGAAAATGGATACTCTTTCTCTCCCCTGGGTTTACTGGAAAATCAGACGCATGTTTGAGAGTAGTAATTAGAAATGAGATGCTGACAATAATATTTTCTTGCTTTTGGTGTTCTTTTATGCCAGTAGGCAATATGGGCCTTCAAATATGAAGAAATTTGCCTCTTGGGCATTGGTTCTATGCTAAGTTATTTCAGATAGCTTCTATATAGTCCAGTATGGTATGCAAACCTTCCATATAAATGCTTTGGAATCCTCCATACCCTATTGTTGAATCTGCACTTTCATATCTTCAATCACAGAATAGAAGCAGTTTCCATAACTTAAAAACCTTTCTGTTCATTAAATTGAAGTTTACTCTTCAGATATATATAACCTTTCAGTTAATTGCATTCGTCAAACTTTTATGATTCTTGTTTGTTTGGTTCTTGAATGCAATCAATTCTACATTGTTCAACACGTTCACATGGATCACAATTTGAAACATAATTGACATTGATATTTGTTCTTAAATTATTGAAACCTTTTCTTTTCTGTCTACTTTTCCGTTCCCACATTTTCTTAGATATGTGAAAAGTAGAAATGATGAGCAGTTGAGGAGCAGGGCTGGTGAAGCTGAAACCAAAAACTGTGATCCTGAAGTGACATCGTCTAATGGGCCAATTGTTCCTTGTGGCCTCATAGCGTGGAGTTTGTTCAATGACACGTACAGATTTTCAGTTAGAAATAAGCTTTTAGATGTCAGCAAGAAGAACATAGCATGGAAAAGTGACAGAGAGCACAAATATGGTTCTGATGTCTATCCTAAGAATTTCCAGAGTGGTGGTTTGATCGGAGGTGCAAAGCTTAATTCAAGCATACCGGTATGTATCTTTATGGCCGTGTAACATAAGCATTTTCTTTTGGTTTCAGTTTTTCCTTCCATTTGAAAAATCTGTCTGATGGATTTGCATGTAACAGTTGAGTGAGCAAGAGGATCTCATTGTCTGGATGCGTACTGCAGCACTGCCAACTTTTAGAAAACTCTATGGCAGAATTGAAGAAAGTCTTCAAGCAAATGATGTAATTGAAGTTGTCATACAAAACAATTACAACACATACAGCTATAATGGAAAGAAGACGGTGATTCTTTCAACAACAACTTGGATAGGTGGAAGAAATCAGTTCCTGGGCATAGCATATCTTTCTGTCGGGTCCTTGTGCTTGTTTATAGCAATACTCTTCATACTTGTGTTTGTCTTGAGGCCAAGGTGAGTTAATGACTTTGACCTTGGAAGAATCTTGTATTCCAATTCTTGAATGATATCATTTTCTGTTTGCCATATGATTATTCTGGTTTTTCTGGCTGATGTTTATAAAAAAATATTATATTCTCTGAGCTAGTTGTTGATGCATGGCTTATTTTTGTGGTCCCCTTTTTTTAAAACTGTCATAAAGGGAAACCTTAAACTAGAAAGTAAGTAGCTTTTGTTCCTACAGGCTGCGGTTCTGTTTCAGCTATGGATATGGCTTCCAATAGTATTTACTTCATTCTAATGTTTTCCTTTATGTTGCATATAGGTCAGGAAGATCCTGTAAATAGTGTTCTATACTTACATTAAGGCAGAAAATGTGTATCAAACAGATTTTTTAACAATCAATAGACCCGACTTTAGGGCAACCTAATGGCTGTGCGATTGCTGCTCCAGCAAAGACTGGCCGTTCCTTTTCCAATGTTAATGTGAGCACACTTCCACATACACACACATACACATATACGAGCATAGAGGTAGATTTAGATAGACATTATATGATATCAGTTAGTTGCTTTTCTGAGGACTACTCAAGGTTTGTGATGTCGTGAAGGAAATTGATATTTCTGATTGTGCAGGCCACTTGCTGATCCTTCTTACTTGTCTTGGAACAAACATCCAAATGGGAATATGTGAAGTTATATCAGGTGCTCACCAGAATCTTTTTTGCTTATCTCTTAGGAATAAACCCACACATAAGAGGTCAGAACGTTACTCCTGCATTATGGTTCTCCGCTTTTCTTCAACTGGTTTTTTTCTTTTGAAATAAGGAAAAATTGTTGCAGAGAACTTTTGGAATTTTTTTAAATTTTTTGCATTAGCTTCCAGTGATGAATTTAGGAACATTATCCAACATTTACTAATCCTTACTGGATCCGTCCAGGAGAACTAGCTAATAAGTTCATTTTTTTTACTTATTTATTTTCGGATATGAAAACCTTGAATCTTTGAGACCATAATGGGGCATGCGTAAATACCATGTTGAATGAATGCAAGAAGTAGAAACAGCAAATTTTTTAGAATCATATTGAGCTTATTGAAGTGATGAACTATGCAACTGCTCATCTTGTAAAGTAGCTTGTCCAAGATAACAGGCATGTGCAGTAAAAGCCTCAAGCTTTAGTTTTATGAACTTCTCTTAATTTGCAATCACGTCTATTATGAGCAAAAATATTTATGAGCATAAGTTGTTATTTGACATGTTATTTCTCTGTTTCTTTGTGTCTCTGTTTTACTCTCTCCAAACTTGTGTTTTTATTTTTCATGTATTAACGTTGTCCCGTAAGCAGCCTCTGGTTTATGGAAAGAGTAGACCACAGGCATGGAGGAAGACCTTTGCAGGTGGCTGGGTACCTGGGGAGGTTTTAATAGACCTAGCATGAAGATCACTTCTCATCTTCCTTTCCATGTGCCGCAGAAGTTATGTTTATAAAATCGTATGGACTTTAGCAAGGATATTGTTTCCGAGGAAGGAATTTGCGAGTCCAATCCAAGATAGGCTTGGTGACAGTATTTAGTCTGTCTGTCCGTTTTTCTGTTTCATTGGCTGCAATTAGTAGACATCATAGCCACTCGTATTTCATTTAGTGAAAAACAATATAAAAATTTTGTATTAATATAATTATCTTTATGTAATTCTTTATTTGATATTGATAAGAAATTATCAAAATAACAATTTCTAAACTTTTTTCTTATTTGTAAATATTATGACTCACCAAGCCAACCCAACATTTTATAAAATGACGTTCAAATTTGCTCGGCATCTTTATTTGATAGAGATAAGATTGCGCATTATTATTTTTTCGGTCTTAAACCAGGGTATTCACCGGCAGATCCAGTGACTAATCTCCTTGCTGGCTTGTAGGCACCTCACAGGGTGGGACAACTGACCCAATGATTTAAGACTGCTCCATACCCAAAGTCAAGGATCAAACCCTTGACCTTTGGTAAAGGATCGATGGATGAGTCCTTACCACTTAACCACATCCCTTGAGTTAAGACTGCACAATATTATATCTTCATTTCTGTATTTCTATAGGACTATATTACTAAGTGTTGTTGCATTAATATTTGGCCCGAGTCTAGTGTATATAACAAGCTTTGACATCCAATTATTCTGTTGTGACCTACATATTCTAAACCAGACCCGTGGCTAAATGTGAGCCATCTATTTTAAATAATTAATTATCTTATGTATCGAAATTTTATTTTTAATGTATGATCTTAAAAATGTAATTCACATGAAACTACGATCATAAATGTTACTTCAATAATTGTGTCAATCTAATTTCCTTAAACAAGTGGAATTCCTTTTCATGTTGTGGTTGGTACAAGGGATGTCCTTGTGATTAAAAGAACAAAACGAGTGTAGACAAAAACATGAGAAAGGAAACTTTGGTCGTGCCTTTCCACTCAACTAAACAAATGAAAAAGAAATAAAAACTGGCCTCTTCTTCCTTTTTGTTCTCCCTTCTTTTCATTTTTGAAAATTGAATGGAATATTTATATTAATAAACCATCTCAAAAACCAAGTTAACTAATGATACGAGAGCTTGACCAACACTATATCAACAATGCTGACAACATGGATAAATTATTAGCTAACAGCAACAGAAATTTATACAACTATATCTTGTTTGCTGTTACTTAATGAGTGCATGCTTTGATTCTAGTTAATGCGCCATCTGGATGTCATTACATGAGAGCCTAGGTTGGTGTTGACATTTAATAACATAATACCTCTAATCCAATTTAGTGCTTTGCAGTGTAGTAGAAGGCTTCCTTACACCTTCGACGCTTAACTAAGTAGTTGGGAGTTCGATCCCCATGCTCTTGGGAATGCAACAAGCTCCTGGGCCAGCTGTAGTCCTCCCATGTTGGAGATGTTCCCGCAGCATTGGGATTAGTCACTGATTCCGTCGGTGGATACCCTGAGTGCACACAAAAAAAAGGCTTCCTTACATAAAACCTTGCCCTTGAAAATGTACCCATTTCTTACTTTTCATATGGAATAGGTAGTAACAAAAAAGGATATCTTAGTAACGAGAAAATCTGTATCGTTTAATAATGGTTTCCAAGATGGCCATGCAAACAATTCTTCCTAATCAACCTCATTGTAACTATACATATTCAATTGTCAGATGTAATTCCATAACCATTATGAGGCTGCACATTTAAACAATAAGGGATCCCTTCTTTTGCAAATCTCTTTGTATAGAAATAATCTTAGATGGTGGACTACACAAACATAAAGCTAAAGATTATCAACAATTTATTCTAGAATTTTTTTCTTTTTCAAGTACAAAATTTAAAATTATGAAAATAAACAATATATTTAAATGAAATATATAAATTATTTTTCATTGTACTTTTGGTGGGGTCAAAATTGATTTTCCTGAATATGGTTATCCAGACGTAAATTCCACATGAGTTCTTAAAATAATTAGTTAGATTATGTGAAATAGTAATTTCGTATTAGTAAGTAACTAAAAATATATATGGACTTTTTTTTCTTCCAAATTTTCATAGTACAATTTTTTTAATTCTGTTTTAGTTTTGAGGGGTAGCCTAAAAAGATCTACATAAAATTTAAAACATTAAGTATATACTTTAGCATATTCAAGGAAGCAATCGCCTTGATAACTAACAGTCCAAAATCACATTATTGAAAGAGACTAATGATAACTCGTGTGGAGTAAACTTTGCAAGTTCTGATTGTGCTTTGGGATTGTTGTTGCAAAATTCTTTTGTCCGTAAAAATACAGAATTAAAAACAAATCATACTAATTTACTTGAAATTAGTTATAATCAATGTTTTTAAAAATAAGACAAAAAATTAAATAAATAAGATAAAATGTTTAAGATTTAAAAGATTCAACTGGGATTAAACTGTCACGAAATCAGCTAAAGATTAAATAAAATTAAAGAATTTGAAATATTTTTAAAAGAAATTGTCTTTAATTATTGAATAATTTAAAGTTTTATTAAAAAGAAATAATTAAATAAAAATTAATTCATTTATTTTAGTTTGTAGGAACTTATTAATTTATAAAAATTAACCTATTAATTAATAAATTGATTAGTTTTTAATAACAAGAGTTATTAAAGAAAATTAAATCGAAAAGTTTAAGACTAAATAAAAAATTAGATGGTTCAAAATTTTTAAAATTAAAGCGACAAAATTTTTAAAATTAAAGCGGGTTGCTAATTTTCTACCAACCATGCAAAGGAATTTTTGTGCAGGTTTTTAAAATTTATTTTATATAGATATACTTTTTAGCCCAATAAGTAATTCTAACACATTTCGAACAAATTGTTAATCCTACAAGATGGCCATAAACTAGAAATAATCGAAAAGAGAAAAGATCAACACAAACCTTAAGAAACGCTGTCTTCTCGCCTTTAAAACCCGCTTTTCATACATCTCCAATGGTATTTTAGTTCAACGAAAATCTGGAGAAACTTGACAAACGTATTTTAGTTCATCAAAAATTAGGAGAAACTTAACAAACGTCGTGTCACCCATTATTACGTTTGACACGTTACATTAATTCCTTCATTTGAAATGTATCCTTATATTAATCATCATATACAAGTTCTTGTTGGACAAATTTGTCCTTTCCCATTATATATGTTAGATAACTATTAATTGTATTTTTCGAGTTTTCAATAACTTATCGGTTAAGTTACGTAATTTGAATCAGATAAGGGTAATAAAGTGACTCAATAAATAATATAAATCAATGGGTTGAAGTCTAGAAAGAAAATGGATCTCGATTAGTGTGGACCAGACCCTTATTAGACTTGTGATGGGAAAGTTCGATATGGAAGCTATATACAAAGGTTAAGGTCTCTTGTAGTTGTTCATATCATTCGTAAGCATACGGATCCTCTAACTCGTTAAAAGCGCTTGCGTATTGAGAATATTGGAGAAAGACGTTAATCACATGCTGGTGAACGTTTCGTGAAGGTCCCGGGAGAATGGAGCTCGTTTTGGACACGTGGTATTAGTGTGGTTACGTGATCGGGTTGCCAAAAATGAAGGTTTTTTAGTTTTCATCCATTATGATTTTCATCAGTTTTTGATTCGTTTTTTGATTATTTTGCGTATATGATTATGTAAAAGTGGTATACATAAGGCTAACTATAAAAACTAGGTCAAAAATGGGCCAAAAAAGTGCAAAAAGCAGTCCTAGGATCACCGAAAATTGCCCTTCCCATCGAAGGGCGATTGCACCGCACATGCTTGACGATGCTATAGTAGCTGCCATAAGGCAGTTTGGATGGCGCGTGTGTTGCACATGCTAATCACGTCCTCCGACGTGGGTCCACGAGGTGACGAATGCGTGTTGCACTCGCCTAAGGCGGCCTGTTCTCCCACTACTGGTGCGGAATGGCTGATACATACGTCGTACGCACTCGCCATCTGTCCCGACATGCTAACGGCAACGATTTGGACACGTGGCGGCACATGCGTAAAGTGAAAGTGCGTGTCCGCGTGCTAAGCACGCGCTAGAAGCATCTAGCGCGCATCGTTGCACGTGCACCCCTTGCCACGCACAGGCATAACTCCTGTTGACGTCAGTGCTACAGTGCTGCTGATGTTAGCACCAAAATTTAAAAAAGGAAAAAATTTTAGAATTCCTGTAAAGTTGCCCCGAGTCCTTTTGAGTCAGTTTCTAGGTCGGGGGAAATTTTAAAGTGATTTTTCAATTTTTCTAAATTTATTATGCTAGTAATTGGATTTCGGAAAAGGTTTTAAATCTTTTTTAAGTTGATTTGAGTACATTTTCGTGCTCTAAACTGCAAAAGGGAGATACTTAAAGTTTTATGTCTCGTGTGGTAGGTTTGGTATTTAGGAAAGTATGATAGTCACTCTCATTGAGAATTTTTAAAATAAAAGTCTCAAATAAAGTTTAAAGACAATGTTTCAGTACTAGTATATAATTATTTGACTGTGCATTTGGTTTTTGCATTTATAGCTGATTTTTACATACATTATGCCCATATAGAATGTGAGGATGTCATAAAGATGCATCCTTTGTGTTGGTGAACTTTCTAAGGTACTGATAAGGATGTAGTCACCAAAGTGACCTTTCAAGTCAATATTTTAGATTGTTCTGCTCACTTGTTGAGGGATGTTTTTGGCCTTATGTTTGGTTATTCTGCTCAAAGGTGTTGGCTTTACGTAGGGTTTTGATATGTTCATAAAGGCATTAGATAGAGAAGAGTTGTTGCTTAAATGATCTATTCACCCAAAGGTGGTAGTGTCATGATAGTTGATGGTTTGTACTCTGATCGCTTTTATGTGGGAGTCTAATTGCATATATTATATATTCAGCCCAAAGGTATTTCATAATATGTGTGATCAGATTTTCGGTATAGATATTGCTTTAATGCTTTAAGTATTGTTGTTATCCTGCATTTATACTAATCTTTACATTATCTTTTCTATTTTTCAGTCACCTTTTTTGTAAACAACAATGTTGTCTCGATTGAGATCTTAAATGGTTTCAATTTCGAGAAGTGGAAGAAGGATGTTGAGTTTGCCCTGGAGATGACTGACGTCAATATAGCGATGCATATCAAGAGACCTTCTCCACTTACTGATATCAGCTCAGAAGCTGATAAAGCAACAATGGCAATCTGGGAGCGGTCAAATAGGATGTGCTATTAGACCATTAAGAGATCGATCCCAGATCATTTGCTCAGTGGATTACCGGATACGGTCATAGTGAAGGAGTTTATAGATAACATTTCCCAGAGGTACAACGTGTCTTCTCATGCAGAGTAGAGCACCTTTATTAAAGAGTTATTCTTTATGAGGTATACAGGAGAAGGAGGCGTTAAAGAGTACATTATTAGGATAGTTCACCTTCAGAGTAAGCTAAAGGCACTAGATGTACCTATTTCTAACACACTCATAGTGCATTAGGCACTAAATACTCTCCCTCGAGAGTTTAAGATGTTGGCTACCTCCTACATCTATCAAGATGAGGCCTGGTACATCAATGCCTTGATTTCCTGATGTACTGCAGCTGAGGAGAAAAATAAGATTTCTCCTCATATAGCCCTGTTTGCTACTGCCAAAAGTAAGGGGAAGGCTAAGCCCTAACAGCTTAAGGATAAAGGTAAGAAACCCAAAACTCTCTCCACAAATTCAGACTGGACAGTCCAGCATTGCTAAGGGCCCACATGACATAAAAGATATGAGGTGCTTCTTTTGTAAGAAGAAAGGGCATAGAAAGGCCAATTACGAAAAGTACAAGTTGTGGAATGTTTAGTAGGAACTGTCAGGTAACTCTTCGGCCTATATGATTCATGAATCCAATGTAGCTATAACCACATTAAGTTCTTGGTGGTTAGATAGTGGAGCTTCTAATCATGTTGGTTCCATAATGCAGGGGTTTACATCCAAGAGAAGGCCAACTAAAGGAGAGGAGAAGCTGATGGTCGGTAAAAATGAAGAGGTGGGTGTTTTGTTTATAGGAGATGTAGAATTGAACCTCGATAAGAGATTTGTATTAGTTTTACGAGACACGTTTTATATATACCATCTTTTAGATGGAACTTGATCTCTATATCAGTTTTGAATAAGGAGGGTTATCATTTTGTATTTGATGCTTCGGTTGTAAATATTTCTATCAATACAAGACATATCAGAATTGCCTTCTTATCCTATGAATTATATAGAATGTGTCTTACTCCTAATGAAATATATGCCTCTTCTTATGTTGTTGAACCTGTTACTCGAAAGAGAACATTCATAAAGGAAACATCGTACATGTTGTGGCATAAACGTCTTGGCCACATTTCCAGGGAGAGGGTTGAGAGATTGATAAAGGATAACATTCTCCCAACTCTGGACTTTAGTGATCTGGAAACATGTATCGATTGTTATAGGGGTAAGTTGACCAAAATAAAAAAGGGGTTAACTTGTGTTTCTAGTTTTTTGGACCTCATACATATTGATGTTAATGGTCCCTATGTAGTCATGTTATGCAATGCTAGATATTTTCTAACGTTTATAAATGATTATTCCCGCTATGACTATGTGTTCTTACTTAAGAAAAAGTTTGAAATTCTTGATAATTTCAAGTTCTTTAAGACTGAGGTTGAGAACCAATTGGGAAAATCAATAAAGATAGTCAGATCTAACAGGGGAGGGGAATACTATGGCAAACATGAGGTTGCAGGATAAGAAAAGGGTTCGTTTGCCAGGTATTTGGAATCAGTTGGAATAGTGACTCAGTTCACTATGTCAGGTAGTCCTGAGCAAAATGGTATGGCCGAAAGGCGCAATCGCATCCTAAATGACATGACGAGGTCAATGCAGAGCAGAACTAACTTACCCGAATACCTTTGGGGCGAAGCTATCAAGACGACATTGTATATCTTGAACAGAGTCCTAAGTAAGTCAGTACCAAAGACACCTTTTGAACTCTGGGTTGGAAGGAAGTCAAGCCTTGCACATATTTGTGTGTGAGGTTACCCTGCTGAGGTAAGGTTGTAAATCCTTATAAGAGAAAATTGCAACTTTGTTCCACTCATTGCTATTTAGTAGGTTGTCCTGACCACTCTAAGGGCTACAGATTTTACTATAGAGAAGGAGGGGCTAGAATAGTAGAATCGCAAACAGCTAAGTTTCTGGAATACGATGTCCATGATGAGGGAGGATCCTCACATCCTCCAGGAGATAACAAGATGGATACTACGATTATTTCGTATCTACCTCTCATACAATCAGGTCCGGTGGATGAAGGTCCAAGTACCATGCCTATGTAGACACAGGGACCTATACCTGTTCAGGAAGAGGTTTCTAAGGTATAAGAACCTATGTAGTTGTGCAGATCCACTAGAGAAAGGCGGCTTGCTATCTCACCAGATTACATAGTCTATTTGGGTGAGCAAGACTATGACATAGGATATGTTATTGATCCAATTACTTTTACAAAAGTAGTTTTTGTACCCTATGCGGAATTGTGGTGGGAAGCAATGAAGGATGAGATGCAATCTATGAGGCATAATAAGTTATGGGAGCTTGTTGATTTACCTCAACATTGCAGGCATGTTAGTTGCAAGTGGCAATTTAAGACCAAGAAGGACACATATGGTCAAGTTGAGCGGTTCAAGGCGCATTTGGTTGCCAGGGGATTCACTCAGAGAGAAAGAGTTGACTTCAATGTTACCTTCTCTCCTGTGTCCTTGAAGGATGCATTTAGAGTGATTATGACAATAATAGCTCATTATAACATAGAGCTACATCAGATGGACGTTAAAACCGCTTTCCTGAATGGTGATCTTTATGAGGAGGTCTATATGGAGCAACCTAGAGGATTTCAGGATCACGATGTAATTGAAAAAGTTTGTAAGTTGATTAAATCAATATACAATTTGAAATAAGCTTCCAGACAATGGTATGTAAAGTTTGATGAGGTTTTGACCTCATTCAGCTTTGTAGAAAACAAAGTTGAAAGATGCTTATACTATAAGGTCAGGAGAAGCAAAGTTATCTTCTTATTACTGTATGCGTATGATATCTTGCTCGCATCAAATGATTTGACCATGTTGTATGAGGAAAGGCAACTTTTGACCGAACACTTTGACATGAAAGATTTAGGTGAAACATCTTTTGGCCAAATACTTTGACATGAAGGATTTAGGTGAATCATCTTTTGTCCTTGGTGTACAGATTCATTGGGATAGATTTCAACACTCATTGAGCCTCTCATAAAGAGCATATATTGAGCGAGTTCTACAAAGGTTTAATATAGCTGAATGTAAATCTGTTGTAGCACCTATCTCTTATGGCGAGAGATTTTTTTGGCACAGTGTCCAAAGAATGAAGTTGAGAGAGAGGCTATGAAGAATGTTCCATACTCTAGTGCAGTTGGTAGCCTGATGTATGCCCAGGTGTGTACTAGACCAGACATTGTATTTGTTGTTGGATTGTTGGGTCGATATCTGGCTAACCAAGGTATGGACCATTGGAATGCAGTTAAACAGGTGTTGAGATTCCTTAAGGGTACTAAGAATTATACGTTGACATATAAAAAAGTCAATGATTTAAACCCCACATGATATACAGACTTTGATTTTGCTATATGTCCGGATGATCGCAAATCTGCTTTATGGTACATTTTTATATTGGTAGATGGTGCAGTATTGTGGAAGATTGTCAAGCACACACTAGTAACTTCCTCAACCATGCATGCAGAGTTTGTTGCATGTTGTGGAGCTCCTATACAGGCGGTTTGGCTCAGAAACTTGATTTCTGAGTTATTGCAGTGTTGTTTAGTAACAACAACAAGAATATCACAGGGTATAAACATTTACAGGTCAAATACTTGACCATAAAGGAGTTGATTTATAATGGTGACATCAAAGTGGAGCATATTAGGATTAAGGAGGTGTTAGCTGATCCATTGACTAAAGGACTTCGCCCACTAGTGTTTGTTACACATGTATTCAGTATGGGCATGTTAAGGTCCTTAAATAGCAGTAGTTAGGGATCATTGTATTTGATCTTTAAATGTTTTTACATTTTAATATATTATGACATTATGGTTATTTATTAATATAGATGATCATCTTTTTATCCTCAGTAATAATTGTTCTTGTGTATAGTCATATACATATGAAAGCCTTAAGATTTTTGTTGATCTTAAACATTTTAAAGGTAATTAGGCATATATAAAGATTGACCTTGAGCCTATGCCATTTAGATACAAACAGTTTAGTACGGATATCCATAAATTGATATGACATAGGAGGATATAAGGTATAATCTCATAAAGGTTCTCTAATGCAGTTTAGCATTTCGTTGGGAAACATAAAGGTTTTCTCTAATGCTGTTTATCATTCGGTGAGAGAAAACAAGGTTTTTTCTAATACTATTTAGCATTTGGTAAGAGAAAACAAGATTTCTCTGTTGCAGTTTAGCACATGCAATTTAGCATAAAGTTGGAGAAATCGAGACCTATAAACGAAGATGATACGTATTAGATCATATAGGTATCATCATAGTTTGCCACACTTCATTTTTCCATTCATGTTAGTAAGACATTACATATTCGTGATTATATTGGACTTGTGTCACACATGATACATGTGTTTGATATTTTTCGGTATCGAAAGCCTTGCAGGATGAAATGTTAGATTTTCATTACCTTTGGATTTTTAATTTTTAAATTTGGTACCATACAACAACGTGACTTAACCGAGTTTTCAAACTATTTTAAAACTTGAGTAAAAACCACAATTACTGATTGTCCAAGGGGGAGAATGTTGAACAATTTTGTCCTTTCTTATTATGTTGGACAACTATTAATTGTATTTTTCAGCTTTTCAATAACTTATAGGTTAAGTTATGTAATTTAATCCAGATAAGGATAATAAAGTGACCCAATAAATGATCTAAATCAATGAGTCGAAGCTCAAGACGAAAATGAATTCTAATTAGTGTGGACCGGACCCATATCAGACTTGTAATGGGGAAGTCCGATATAGAAGCTATATATAAAGGCTAAAGTTTTCTGCAGTTGCTCATATCGTTCGTAAGCATACGGATCCTCTGACCTGTTAAGAGCGTTTACGTATTGAAAAAACTGTAGAAAGACGTTAACCACGTGTTGGTGAACGTTTTCCGTGAAAGTCCCGGAAGATTGGAGATTGGAACTTGTTTTGACCACAAAAATGCTTCGAAAGTTAAGATGGAAACGAAATCAGATATTCCATATTTCCTTCATTTTTAACCATTTCATAAACCATTCGGAACACATAAAAAGGTCCAGTGTTATAGCTCTAACTTCACTATGTTTAGTGCGACCTTGGCCATCTATGCACATCTGCTTGTATCCGTTGCCAGCTATCTTAATTTGTTGACGTACCTGTCACTTAATAAACATATATGAATAATGGACAGTGCAAATAAAAAAGAGTAGATAGCATATGATAGGAGTATCTTTATCTAGGATTTGATTGACTTGACAGTTCTCAAGGAAATCATGGTTGGGACAGCGCCTGATGCTGTGGTTGTGCTCTAGTTCGTGGATTTCAAGGGAATCCAAAAAGGCTGAATAGAGAAAGACAAACTCGTGATATAAAAATCAAAAGGAGAAGACAACGTAAGATGGAAGTTGGCAACTTTTGCTTTGTCGCAATAACTATAATTCCGCCACATAAAGTTTCCAAAAGCTTTCTCTTTTGCGGCTAAGAATATTATTAAGATTTATTTAATTTTATCCCGATTACTTATACATAATGTCTCAGTTATATCAGAAAAACCACTTCGTTATTTCATTAGTTGACGAATTAAAATCGACTATAAGAGCATAGTAATCTCATGTAAATTAATGGATTGATCAACTCTGAATTTTTAGAATATTAAGTCTGGTGACTGTACCGAGGTCTGCTCGATCCGCATCCAAGCCAAAAATAACGTAATGCAAATTAATTAGGCAAATCACATAAAACAATCCCTGTGATATACTTGATTATTCATCTTAGTCTATGTGTTTTTAATTCGTTCACCTTAGCCCCTGTGTTTTTTATTTTCATTCAAGATACCTCAATTGGATATTTTCGGACAAATTTGCCCTTAGATTATTGAAATATAGTTTTTTAATCTCTTGATTCCAAGGGCAAATTTGTCTGAAAATACTCAATTGGGGTATCTTGAATGAGAATAAAAAACACAGGGGCTAAGGTGAACGAATTAAAAACACAAGGACTAAAATGAATAATTAAATATATCACAGGGGCTCTTTTATAAGATTTGCCTCAAAAGTTGAAGGAATATTTCTGAAAGGAAGATGGGCAATACTCTATGGTTCTATGCTATGATTTCATTGAACTTTACATTAGAAGCGAACCAATCACATGTGAATAAAAAGGTGCAAAATTACACTTTAATTCTAGTGAATCAAGTTGCTATTGTATATATAGTTTCTAAAGCCCGACATAAGTCTGGAAGTTCTCGGTGGACTATTCTTTTAGGCACACGGCTATATACCTATATATACTCATAATTACCTACACGACAGTTTATATATTATATGCTCCTCATTATTTCTCTAGGACAACAGAACTTGACCTACACATCAACTTTCTGTCCACTTTTTGAATTGGTAAATTATCAACTTGTTCTTTTTCTAAAAGAGCACAGTGGGAAACATGGTAAACTGTTTTGAGTTAATCTAATCCCATCACATGTACTATGTTAAGACTATATATCTCCTGCTAAACAATTTGGTCGTCTGACGAGTGCTCAATTCACACTATCCAGCCTGTTTAGAAGCTAAGTCAGTTCGTATCTACTGTACGAGGACTCAAAGCATCGAATACTTAATATGAAAGGAGATCTGAAAATAGTTTTCTGTATTGTGTAATCTGACGATATACAAGAGATATATAAATACAAGCTATTGGTTACATATGTTAGAAACAAATCTTAGAGATAATGTAGAGATATTAGCATATCAATTTAAATACATAGCGTATTATAACTATACAACTAACATTATCTAATACACTCCTCTCAAGCTGAGGAAGGGGAAGAGCACAATCGAAAGTTGGATGCAAAATAATTGAACTGCTGTTTAGGAAGTGGCTTCATAAGGATGTCTGCCAATTGATCAGAGGAGGAGAGAACACCAACAGTAACCTCCTTGCGAGCAATAAGATCTCAAACGCAATGAATGTGGATCACACCAAATGCGTAGAGGGGTAGAAAGCTGCACACCTAGTTCAATAAGTAGTTTCAGGAGCCACTTAACCTCAACACATGCATTAGCAATAGCTTTGAATTCCAATTCGGTAGAGGAACGAGCAACAGTCCATTATTTACCGGATTTCTAAGCCAGTAGATTGTTCCCCAAAAAGATGAGAAAGACATTAGTAGATCTTCGATTATCAGGGCACCCAGCCCAATTAGCGTCACTGAACACAGTTAAGCAGTGAAGGGAGCCTCGAGAGATTAACGAGGAAAGAGACAAAGTACCTTTCAAGTAGCGAACCAAACACTTGAGGGCTTGAAAATGAGCCGAAGTGGGTTGATGAAGAAATTGACACAATTTATTGACAACAAATGAAACATCTGGGCGGGTAAGGGTGATGTATTGAAGGTTGCCACACACTTGCCGATAAAGAGTAGCTTCAACAGAAGATAGAGGAGTGCCAGTGGACTTGGACAAAATATGACCTGTTGCCATCGAAGTAGAATTGGGTTTACAAGTGCTCATCCCCATCTTGTTCAAAACAGTGGATATATATTGTCGTTAAGGGAGTAGTAGACCGTTAGAATGAGGATGAACGTCTATACCAAGAAAGTGATGAAGATTCCTCATGTCACGCAGAGAAAACTCTTGAGCCAGACGAGAGATGATAAAATTAACAATGTCAACACTATTCCCTGTAATAACTAAATCATCAACACATAAGCCAAGAGAAAACATAAGTGTCCACCACGTTTATAAATGAACAAAGAGGAATCAACATGAGAGCTAGCAAATCCAATACTAGAGAGAAAAATGCTAAGCCGGTGATACCAGGTACGAGGTGCCTGTTTGAGGTCATATAATGACTTGTTCAATTTGCAGACAAATTAATGATGTTGAGAATCAACGAAGTCCTGTGGTTGAACCATGTAGATGGTCTCGTCCAAGTGACCATTAGGAAGGCATTATTAACATCCAACTGTCTAAGGATCCTGCCTTTGGAAATAACAATTGTGAGCATTGATCGTATGGTCATTGGCTTGACAATCGAACTGAAAGTATCGGTGAAGTCAAGACCATATTCTTGTGTGTAGCCATGAGCAACCAGTCTTGCTTTCAGGTGTTCGACAGTACCATCAGTCCATCTTTTAACTTTATAGATTCACCGGTTACCCACAACATTAGTATTAGGAGGACAAGGGACAATTAAGGTCCCAAGTGTGATTGCGTTAAAAATTCTAATATGGTATCAGAACATATTTGGTCTAGATTATTAATTTCCCAATTGTCTGTCTGAATATTCAGTCTCAGCGGCCCGGTCTGATTACCACTGCATTGATTTCAAGTGACAACTGGATGTCCAGCCCCAGTTGCACTTGAGGGGGAGTGCTAAAGCATCCCATATTAACTAAATATGAAAATATTAAAGGGTTTAAAAGTGGTAAGGGTCAACTATTCAAATGAGTTCTAGTTATTTTGACAATGGTTGACCCAAGCTCAATTCTTATTAATGAGCTCTACACTTTACCCATATTAAAAATTATAATAGAGGACGAATTAACCATGGGTGGCTCTGATACCAACTCAAAATATTGAAAACTTAAAATGAAAGATCTGAAAATAGTTTTCTGTATTGTGTAATACGACGATATACAAGAGGTAAATAAAAATAGGGTATCAGTTACATAGGATAGAAACAAATCTTAGAGATAATGTAGAGATATTAGCATATCAATTTAAAGACAGCATATTATATCTATACAACTAACATTTTCTAATATGAGGAAACTATTTTTATACATTCCATAGGTAAAATATTTAACCTACGAATACGTATGAGATGTAGGAGAGCCATTGGAATTCATGTAAAGATTGGTCTGCTGTTAATATTTAGAATAAACAATATAACTTCACTCGAGATTTTAACATAAATATTTATTGCCGTTAATCTTTTAGAATAATCTATTATTATGGAAAAGTTTGATACTATATGTATGGATATGCTCAATTTTAGGAGTTTCAACTCAAGTCTCCTTGTAATAGAGTAGTTAATGAAGTTCAATGTGGTAGATATAATAGATGCATCTTGGATGATAGGTTTAAATTGACTAATAATATGGTTTCAAGTATACTGGTAATAAATGAATAGTAGTGTGGTAACTTTTATTGATGGATGATGAGATAAATCACAACTTCACTAATAATTTATGATTATAATTTGTTGTGTATGAAAAAAGGTATTATAATAATAAACGACTAGTAGTTTCACAAACTAAAATCTTCAAGGACCCTAGAGAACATTTCAAATCTAACATATGTATCTAGACTGTGCAATTGGTTCTTTGGTATTTGTTTGATAGCTAACAAGCTAACCAAGGTTCGATGGCAATAGTAATTAATAAGTTGATTAATGGTGACCAACTATAATCGATAAACATTTATCACGAAAGGCCAATAGGGATTACCTGCACAGACTAAGCTTTGCAAAACAATGCCCCAGCAATTTTGTTCCTCTTTGAATTTTGGTATGTTAACTGCGATTTATTTGTTCTTCAAAATATTAACCAAGTCTCTTACGTATGCCCTAGTATGCGCAGTCAGAACTATGAGAAGGTAAGAGTATGCGCATGACAACTGGCAAGGATAGAAAAAAGAAAAGGCAAGTTCTATAGGCTGCCTAAACTAAAACAAGGTCTTAAATTCGACTCATTCCTTTTCCAATTTGAACTATAGGTACTCTTATTAACGGAAAAACAAAGAGGAAACAAGATACTAACATTTGTTCACTTGTGATTGGTAACCACACGGTTTGATTGAGGCTTTGGGATATAGTGGTCTGAACTATTCTATTTCAGCCATTAAGAGTGACAAATGAAGGTAATATTCTGGTCAGAATCCAATTGGAAGAAAAAAAAAGTTTCATCTTCACTAAGAAGAACCTAATGCTTTGTTGTAAAGTACAAGTTAGGGATAGATGATCGAGATATTTTGTGGGCTCAGGCACCATAGATAGTGATTTAGAGATCCTAGTACCTAGTTTTACCTACCTTTAACTAAGCGGGAAGAGTATTATAAAATAGAAATGTTTATGTGACTACTATAGTGCTTTAAAGTCCTTTCCTTTTCCTTTTCAGGCCTTAGAGATTGGATGGTTACTACTTTATAGTAACAATTAAATGAAGCACACAGAGTATGAAAAAAGAAGTCACAGATTAGAATAGTTCTCTACTCTCAAGGATATACTTGACGCGACATTGGTAATGTTGTACTTGTTTATGAGGTTTCTGCTGCAAACAACACATTATATTTGCCAACAATAGGGCTTCAACCCTACTGGTAATTAAGAAATTTAATAAAATAAACTCTCTTTCGCTAACATTTGGATGTAAAAGCCACCACCTAAATTAAGAAGTTCAAAGATTTTGATTTCCTGACACACATGGAATCTGTCTTTCCCCTCCTCTTCCACATTAGCAATATTATTCATAATTGTGCCAATGACATCTAGGGAAGTTATTATCTATAAAGTGGTTCACTTGTTATTAAAGTATGATGAACCAAACTATTAAGAAATGTGTTATCACAATTCAATTAAATATGAAATTTGCTAATTTAAATAAGTTATATTTAAAAGTTAAACCAATTTAATTTTGTAAATCTAATTCTTGATAGTAATTACTGTCAAGATTGAGTTTTTTTTAATAGTATGGTAATGTCAAACTAACTCTCCTTTGTTAGGATTTATTTTTTAATATTAATAAAAAATAAAAGATATGGACAAAAAAAATTGAAGAAAATTATCTTCCTTTATCTTTATAACTTGATTAAACACTTTTTTCTGTACATATAATGAGGGAGTGAATTGAACATGTTTCCTATTGAAAAGACGACACTTGAAGTCTTCAATCAATTTCAGTTGACATCAATATTGGAGATTATACGATTTTCGAACTAAAGTATCAAGGTTGGCATGATAATAATAAGTAGAAGTACCTTTTTCATTGACCTGAATTGGCATTTTAATAGAGAAACTATCTAGTTAAAAGGCCGGACAAGTTCCGTATGGATCCAGGGTAATTAAGTTAACTGGTCAGTTCTTTTATATTAAGTGACCATTTCATCACAATAGTTTAAGTTATTGTGTGAAACCAACTTAATTGATTTTATATAATCACTAACACACCCCCTCAAGTGATAACCCTTTGAGCTTGAAACTTGCATAGACTCACTCTCCCTTGTGCTGAATAATAGGTGGGTGATAGAATTTGAACTCACGACTGCTTGGTCACAAAGGCTCTGATACTATTTTAAGTGATCATTTCACCATAATAGCTTAAACTATTGTGTGAGACCAACTTAATTGGTTTTATATATTCACTAACACTCTATCTATTGATCTGCCTTGTTGGGGTTCGAAACTGAATATTTTTCCTTTTCTAAGACGAACTAATCTCAAGCAGATTAGTGGAATGAGCATTTTCTTTATTAAAACCTGCTTATCATAATGTCTCGTACTAGTTGAATCTAGCCTATTAATTAATCAAACAAAAAGTTTTAAGCATAGTATGTTGGAAGTTGTCATATCAACATATATGTGCCCTTTCCTTAAAAGTACCTCAAAAATTTGAACGAATGGCTCAGAGAAGGCCTTTTGAAAGGAAAATAATCAACAAACTTAAACTTTGCCATTTAGGGAAATTATTCGCATGCTTACTTCCTCCCACTGTCACATGTCACTTTAATCTCCATGGCCATGTGCATCGAAAACCCTATTTTATGGCCATGTTGATACTTAAAACCTCCCGCGGGGGGCCATCAAATTTTCTTCTTAAATAGCCACCATTCTCAGCGAACATTTCAACAAACTTGCAGTACTGAGATTTCTCTCGGTTTTTCCGATTTCTGGTTTTGCCCTAAATTACTCAGTTCTGTAGCTCATGGAAGATAAAAACTTCAAGTTAGTTCTGCTTGTTGCTCTCTTCCTCCTACAACAAGAGGTTGATTTTGCTACGGCGTCTAGACCACTATATATCCACCCACCGGCAATACGTTCAGTTCCTCTAATGAAGCCAAAACCTCCTGTAATTTATTGGCATCCTATACCTCGTCATAAACTGACAGATCAAGATGCTTATAGACCGACGAGTCCGGGCCACAGTCCCGGTGTTGGTCATTATGAACCACCATCAATTCCATGAAAATCATCCCACACACATGTTGGTAAGTTACGATGACATTCCTAGACGTAAGATGGGTGGGACAAGAAGTTGATGATAAATAGGCTGTAATCGAAACTGCTCGCTTCCATACTACTTAGGGTCTATATGTAGGAGTTATGGGGTTTTGAATTGCACCGTATTTCCTCACTTCAACATGAGATGAGAAGATGAATTGATGGTTGACGTGACATGTACGTTTATTTTTGATTCATGTAACTGGATTTGTATTTGCTATTCCCTGTTGTGGTTAAAAAGTGGTTTGAATGTTCTTTTTTTGGAATTTTTTAAATTTTTTTGGAATTTTGGTTTGAATGTTTTTTGTTTTCAAATATATTAAATTTCTGTACACCATATCCTTAATCGTCTTTAGACTTTTATTAATTTGGAAGTCTCATAGACGATAATCATCAGAATCGTGATATTGATTATTCTCTATATATTTAATATGAAAATGGTTGGATAAAATTCTTCTAACTAGAGAACAAAATAATAAAATTTGAAAAAAGAAAAACTCTAAGGGTGGCATCGATCGAGGTGAAAAGGGAGAAGTTCCTCCATGACTGCTCCGATTTTGCCATACAAAATCTATAAGGTAAGGTAGTTAAGTTGTTGATGAAGATGAAAATTATTCCTACATATTGAGTAGTGATACACTCGGGCTACCTTGGCGTTGTTTATATTAGTGAATCGAGAAATATTCTTTCTATTGTAGCTCTTAAGTTTGTAGAATATTTTGTCGATAACTTTTAAAAGAGCTGCATCATAAATTTTCGGCCTATATACTACCTAAATTGGTGTATAAAACCGGTCTGAAATTTAATTTTGTTCCAATGGAGCAAGCAACTAAGTTAATTAAGAGTAGTATTGCATCTCTTCCAAAATCAATTTGAATGCATGCTCATTACGGGCTTGGAGTACTGAATCAGATTTTACTATTGCGGTAGGTACGGTTCCGACTTTAATAGGTCAGCAAAAAAACATACGTACATGTCGATCTCTAATTAACCAGAGATGATATTTTGAATAGTTTATTTTGATGTATTTCTTTATGTTTTCTCTAAAGTAACTTTAGAGTTTAGGATAGTCTTAAATTAGTGTTATATTTGTATCTTATTGCCTCATTTTGTCTTGATCTTGACACATAAGTTTGAATCAAGCCATGTCGCATTTATATAGGCCCTCAAACTTGTATGCTTCTTTATGAAAAGTTGATGTCAAAAAAGCCATTTGTTTTTTTATATTTCAAGATACATCTTATAAAAATTAGGTTACATCTTTCATTTCATTTTATCTTTAATCTCTTTAATAAATTGAATCTCTTAATTTGGTAATTATCATACTCATATTTAAATATTGTAAATATTCATTTCAAAATTATAAATCATATAATTCATTCTTTATTTAATATTTTTCAAAATATTGTTTCATTTTCATATCGGCATTTTATTTGTACGTTTCGTTTTTCATATTTTATTATTATTAAGAATCAACATATAGGTAACATAAGGCCAGAATGAAAAGTTCAGATCCTCTATATCACTCAACTTGTTTTAACCTTATTTAAGTTCAGATCCTCTATATCACTCAACTTGCTTTAACCTTATTTTTATCTTAAAATGACGTCATTTTATTAAAACAACATCTTTTTTAAGGCAAAAATAAGATTAAAATAAGTTAAATAGTACAGAAGAGCTATGCCTACCATGAGGGTGCAGGGGGACGTGGCTGAAACGAGTGATGACATAAGTGTAAAGAAGATGGCTTATTTACATAGTGTTTTTCTTTTAATTATTCTCTATAGGAAATATCAACAGCCTACCTTCCTGTGCATATGATGCTACACAACACATGGTTTTGTTTGTTTGACTGCAAATGGTAATTAACTTGGTCTTATATATATTTCAATTGATTATTTACTCTGACTTCTCTCTGTCAGCATTTATCCTCATTAGACCAATCCCTCTCGGATACATGTATCGTGGAACATGACATATGTGTAGGCACGAATTAAATCTCGCACTTATGCTTTGACTTCAAACATTTAATGATCGTATGCTTATACCTCAGCCAATCCTTTATTTTAAGATTTTTACACGAGGCACAGTAATATAAGAGCAAGCCATTTGTTTTAATCCTATAGTGCAGGTCTGTCACTTTCCTTGGCATAACAAGAATTAAAATTCACCAAAATAAAATAAAATAATGATGAAGGGGAGAAGCATTTTCGTTCTAGAGTCTTATCTTGATAATTACTGGGCCCTTATTTATCTCGATCGGCGTTGTTTAATATACAAGTACTAAGGCATCGACGAACTAAAGATTCCCACATTATTGATGCCAATTCTTACAATTATATGATTTGCCGCTGTACCTGTCAATATAGGTCATTATGCCAAAAATATAGATAAGTTATTTAATTACATACTGGAATTACTCGAAGATGTCGCTAAAGATGCTTCATTTTTTGATAATCAAATTTCTACCTCAGTATTCAGAGCCTTCAAGCTATAAGTTGATAGATTTTGGAAGTTTAAGAACTGTTAACCTTTTAAAAATTAGTGTCAAGATATACAACCGAAAAGTTCAATAATTTAGAAGTAAGGACACTACAACCGAATTCAATCGTCGCTAAATATTAAAAAAATCGTATCAAATAATAATTTATGAAGAAAAACAACCGTCGCCCTGATAGTCGCCAAATTTGGGTAGCAAAACAATATCTACGACGTTTTCGTGAAATCGTTGCAGAAAAGTTTTCGATACACAATATATTTTGTCGATAAAACATATAATTAACGAGAATAAAAACGTTGTACATAGGAATTTGTGACGTATATGTTTCGTAGTTTTTTCCTAAGAAACCAAAGTCGTACGTAATTTTTTTTACCTACAATTTTATTTTTGTAGCAGAATAGTTTTAGCTACTAATTGCTTGTTGTAAGTAAATGTTTTTAGAGACGTTCTTCAAAACGTAGGGAATAACGTTTTGTGATGAATTTGTTTTGGTAGCTAATACTTTTTTGTGCAAACATTTATTTTTAAATGTTAATTTTATTATAATTGTTAAAAAAAATTTAATTTTATTTATTACAGATTTTAAGACAGTTTGAAATATAAAATTGTTACAATTTAAAATTAATGTTGGTGACATATTTTTTAAATAATAATAAATTGAAATAAAATAAACATTAAAAATGGAATGCATTTATAAAAACAAAATAATTACAAGTTAATTACATAATTTGTACAAAATTTATACACAAACTAAGGCTCCTCATTGACACTACTACTAGCATAGTTTGAGTTAAGTAATTGTTTGATTATCTTTTTAAGCTTTTTGACTTCTTTTACGTTATGATCTAACTTCTCTTTTGCACATTGTAACTTAGCCTTCAGTGACTGTTCTCCTCTTGAAGTGCAATGACATATGCTGATTGTGACGAAAATGCACCAATAGGCTTAGGACCATACTGAAGACTTTTCATATATCCAGATCTTGTACCAAGGACATTATTGCAAATGTCATCGACATTGGGTTGATTCCCCTGAGACAATGATATCTGCAACAACTCTTACATCTTGTCCTACAATTTAAGTAAAAAATCGAGTTAAGTAAAAAATTATTACTTAGTATTACATAAAAAATAAATTGTAATATTTATTTATTTATACATACGTAGTTACTTTGTACCTCTTCAGATGTCCAACCTTCACCTTCCTTATAGTTAGAGGTGAGCATTATTCGGGTAAGCAAATGTTAAAGTTCGGGTAATTCGGCCGGCCCGGGTATTACTAGAATTATTTTTGGGTCGGGACAGGTAAGGGAAAAAAATTCGGGCCGGCTTGATTACCCGAATTAGGCTTTAAAAAATTGTGAAATAGGGTAATTAGGGTAATTCGGGTAAATCGGGCCGCCGGGATAATTCGGGTAAATCGGGCCAGGTAAATAGGTAATTCGGGTAAATCGGGTCGGGTAAGTTCGGGTAATTGAAAGTTCGGGTTCGGGCCGGGTAAGGGAAAAAAATTTCTGGTAATTCGGGCCGGGCCCGAACAGTGAAAATCTGGCCTGAATTACCCGAATGCTCACCCCTACTTATAGTGTGTTAGTGTGTTAGCTTGTATAATCTGATCCTATCACACTCTTGTCTTTGGAGTTGAGTTTGGCTCTATTATATGAATTAAAAAATTAGAAGACAATAGAATTTATTGTATTAAGAAATTGAATATAAGTTGAAAACGTTACACTAACAAATTCTTGTTGGACAACAACAAATGATTTGGAGCCGGTGTTATAAAGAGTCTTCATATTTGCTTTGTTCACCTTGGCTTTCTCACTTTGTTTCTAAATTAAGAGAAGTAGTCATGAAATGTGTAAACAAAAATAGTGAAAGGAAATATGAAAAGAAATAAAAAAATAAAAAAACGTGAACCTTCGTAGAGGCTCAATAATCACACATTTTAGTCTAATTTTCTATACTTACCCGTTAAGAAACATGTCTCCTTACCTCTTCATCGAAAGAGAAAGACTTATAATAGTTATGAAGTGTATATCGATGATCTTTTGCCCTTTGTTTCAGCAGTGAACTAACACCACTTGAAACCTCAGGCTTGTCGATATCAACGACATTGAGCGTTATCTACAAAGAGCACGTATAACTTAAGTTACATTTTTTGGTAAGTAAAATCGCAATACATTTAATAAAATGAATTGAAATATTACAAAAACTTTGTTTAAAGCATTTTGGAGCAAGTTGTCTTTCTTCAACTGCCTGGCACGCTGAAGGCAAGACAATTCATTCCTCACAACGAGCCCTAACTCATTGGACAATTTTGCAGATTGGATCTTATCCAGAGGGCAATGTTGCATGGGTCAATGGTCACAGACAAGTTGCTGTTCATTGCAACATTCATCCATTGCAACTCAGCTCCTTTTGTGATACCTCTACCTCGTTTTCTAATGACATTATTGAAACCTGAAAACAAAAAATTCATAATAAGAAAAATACACTAAACATGTAATAAGTAATTTCAGCATTAATGTAAATATGTTTAGTTAACAATAACATACCTAAAGATCCCTCAGCACTAACTGACGATGTTGATAAAAGTTGTTGCTGATTGTCTTCATTCGAGGATGCAATTGTTGGTTGTTGAACAATGGGGTCGGATTGAGTTGGTTGTTATGGGGGAGGAACTTCTTCGGTTGTTACCACCCTTTATCTCTTGTTTCAACCAGGTGCCATTATACTAGACAACTAAAACGAAATATGAAGATAATGCTTAAGCTTAACTCAAACATCAATATTCCACATGAATATAAGGAGATCATAAGTCAAATACTAAACATTCGACATAACATTCTACATAAACATAAGTGAAACATTAAAAATATGCATCTAGTCATCGTAAATTAACATAAGTTAAACATTAACAGCATAAGACAAAGACAATTATGAAAACATTTCAAACAATACAAACCACTAAGAAGGAGAAACTTGAATGATTAATCCTACAACTACTTCAAATAGTTGCTAGATCCATAAGTCTCAATTGTTATAATGACTAGTTTTTAGGTATATTCAACTAGTCTTACTCGATTTCCAACAAAATACAAAAAGAGGGCTTTTGTCGAATATACCTAAAAATGCCACATAAATTCTTCGGTTTTGGCTCCAATCAAATAGAGGAAGATAGTATCTGCAAAAAGCCTTATGCATAATCACCAACTAAATACAAAATTTCTTTCTTTATTTTACTATAAAAGCATATTTAAATCACAAAAAAGGATGTTGAAGAATTTGATAAAGTATTTTAAAAGTGAAGAGATTTTTCATATACCAAACAATCACCTATAGTATATAATATACGAATCAGTAATTTTTTAACTACTGAAAACAAGAATCAAAATTTTTAATACAAGTAGTTTTTATTCAATGATGTACTCGTTCATCTTTCTAATTATAAATACATGAATAAATATTTTAATAGAGGAAGAACGTTTAAGAGATGCATAAACTTCCCGTTCTAATGCTATTAAACCAAAAGTCAAGAACCAATCAATCAAGCAAATCACTATTGAGTATTAACAGTTTCTTTTACCTCACTTCACTTTCCAATCCCAAGAATATGTTGCTATTATACTGATGACACTTTTCAACCTTTAAATTTAAAGTTTTTGTTTAATTTTTGGGTATCTTCGCCATTTGTGATTGTGTCCCTCCTATTCCTTTTGCCTTTTCCATTACCCAAGTTCCAAACTTGGTTTTTAACATAACAGAAAATATAACATTATAATTTAATTTTTAATATAACTGAACTTTGGTTCTCCAACATCACAAACTTAAAACACTATGAGGACTTTTGTCAAACCTTATAGGCAAGTAATTTTCAACTCAAGAGCATAAAAATAAGTTTGTTTCCCCTTCTTTTAACAACAATAACGAAACTTTTGCTGCACTCAACCATTATCATCACCAATAAATGCAAACAAATCGAAAACAAACTCAAAACATAACATAAAACCATTGAACCAATATCGACTTCAATGACATGTCTGAAAATCCAATCAACAGTACTCACCAAATGAAGGGTGCAAGTGCACGAAGAAGATTCTTTGTTGTTGTCCAAGCTAGAGGAGAAGATAGGACACATAGAAAATGTCGGTTTTAAAAAAATGAAGGAGAGAAGGGGGCGGTGGTCTTCAGGGGTAAAGAAGAGAGGGGGCAAGCGTTTGTGTTTAAACAGACAGTAGGACCACATTGTTTGTCATCCCACAAATGACGTCATCTTAGGGTCTGTTTAATTTTTCTCATCTGGTACGTTTGGCAATGAATCTATATTTCGTTGCCAAATGTAAAACGTTTGCTACGAAAATAAAATAGTGTCACAAATTGTATAACATTTTGCTACCAAAATGGTAAATCATTGCCAATACTAAACCTTTTAACTTTTTTTGATGGTCAAAACTATTGTCGCCTATCACCCCAATTCACTACCAATTATACCCAACATGGCCAAAACCCAAGCATTTTCTTTACATTATTAATTTTCTTAATTGATTAACACCCGAGGGTTTTTGCGATGAAGTAAGTTTAGTCACAGAAGACTATTTTCGCAACCAACCACCACACTTAATCCCAAATGGTAGACAATTTGTTACCAAATTTCCATATCGTCGCCCAAAATTAAAGCAATATCTTTACTTTTTATTTTCTTAATTGATTAATATATATGAGGTATTCCTAATACATTATAAAAAATGTTAAATTAATCTTCTCAGTTATATATGCAATTGTTCTTCATTTGCTTAATTTTTGGGAATGGCTAATTTTTAATTTTAATTTTTTATAAATAGTTTTCTAATTACATTACAATGTGTTGTTAAATTATTATAATTTAGTTTTTCTAAATTATAATAATTAAAATGTATAATTTTTTGAAATATGCTTTTCAAAATTATAATAATTAAAATCTATACTTTTCTGAAAATTGTAAGCCAATTATAATTTATTTGAAGGGTCAATAAATTAATTTGGAAATAGTTTTCAATTGAATAATTTAATTTTTAATTGAAATTATGTTTTATTTGGAACAGGAAAATAAATTTATTAAAAATTATTTATGAACCCGTAGGCTTTGGTGACGAATCATGTATTAGTCGCTATATCTGATGTTTATCGACCGAATACAATAGATCGTAGTAAATTAATTTATAGTACTTCCAAACAACTATAGTAAAGAAGAAACAACATCATTTATCTAAACAAGAAAAACGATGTTGTTTTGTATTAGGTTTTCAATGACAACCACAATAAAAGGCTACTCTATTCTTGTTCAAGCCATCAACATTTCTTAAAGTCTTCTCTTCTGTTTGGGTTATGTATTGTGGTCATCACCGTCAAAGAACCATCATTAACTATATTGCTTTTTGTTCTATTTTCATTAACGAAGTTGTGCTAAGTTTAACTTATACCTTAGGTGTTTATTGTGAGTTCTTAATTATGTATTTGATGTATGAGTTGTGTTTATGGTTATGTTTCGAAGATGATTTACTATCTGCCTTTGTTATTTGTATATGGGTTGGCTTCTTCCGAACGACCTTTAACGCTTCCTTCATCAAAGCTTCGTAACTATTTGATGAAAGGTCTTCAAGAATATTTTACTTTTATTCATTTCCATTAATAGTAATATTGCCCAATATAGATAATACTATATTTATGTACATCAAGAACATAGTCATGTCTATTCTACTTTAAATTCTAAATTTTGCATGTGATACAAACTACACAATAGATTTCTAAAATTTTAGTAAGGGTAACTTTCATATCATTAGGCACATTGAAGATGTATAAGTGCTAAACTGGACTGCTTTCACTTATCATTGAAATTGGAGTTGAACATATCATCATTTTATTCTAAATCGACTTTTGCAAAATATACCTCTTAACATTATTAATCAAGGAATTCCGACATGGCGACTAGTTCCAGATGGTACTAATTCATTCCGTTGGGATGAATGTGGCAAATTTTCCCCTACTAAAGAAATAAATAATGCAGAAAAAATCTCCACTTCATACACTAATGATTGTTTGCCTTCTATGGCCGATCTTCTACGCCAAGGTGTTTAGTACTATCCAAACAATGTCACTTTTCTTATAATGTACATCTCATTTTCTTTTATGAATTTATTATATATATTCACATTTGATGATGTATATTACATGTTGTTTTAAGCTTCCTTGAATCTCGAATATGCCCATGGAGGTGGGGGCAATGTCACAATGGTTCATAAAGGATTAGGGAAACCATTGATGTGGAAAATTCATCAATTCCACAGACTTCGTCTGGTCATTCACGTATGCATGTCACTCCAATTTCGGTTCGTTTAATGGTTTACTAATATGACAATATATGAGTTCTATACTAATTGTGTTTTAGGTAAACCGTTTCGTACTGGCAGTCATCTGGAGAACTTGTCTTCCATACTAAATCCGGCAACTCATTCACAGTTTAGCTGTAGTAGAAACGTTGTTGCAAGAAGGTGTGAAAAGCCCTACACCTGAGGGAAGAACTATCACTGTTCCAATTGGTGCCTTCAAACATATAAGGACCCTCTCAGGAATCCAGACATTGGCGACTCATTCACCTTTACAAACTCTCATATCACTTGGAATCCAAAAAAATAATTATATCTTTGTCATTTATCGATGCAATCAACTAGACTCAGCTTTAAAGTTGATTTTATTGTTGTATATGTAACAATTTATCAAGCAACCTTTTGATTTATTGTTGTATCTGTAAGAATTGATCAAACAACCTCTCTACTAGTTAGGGGTCAAGCTGCATACTATTGAGTGTGGACTGTTATTGTTCTTGTACTATGACTGTAAGAATTGTTAACCTTCCATATATCACATAATTATATTGATACATTTATTAAAATTTTTATAACTAATTTTTGCAATGTTACTAATTATTAATGATTAATTAATACTACAGTTTAACACTTAAGTGTGTTTTTTCAACAACATGTTGTAAACATTCAAAACAAATCTACAATAAAACATATCTTAACTATGATTGATTATAAAAATGTTAGTGTAACAATTTTGAAAAATGTGAATCCTTTGGTGACGATTTTGGCAAATGGTCACTAAATATGTTGCAAATTTCTGTGGACCATTTGGTGACGATTTTCAGAAATTGTCACCGAATGTGGAACATTTGGTGATGATTTCAAAAATCGTCACTAAATGTGGACCTTTTCATGAAGATTTCAAAAATCGTCATTCAATGTCGACCATTTCGTGACAATTTTAGAAATCGTCACTAAATGTGGACCATTTAGTGATGATTTTCAAAATTCGTTACCAAATGGTAACTTTTAGTGACAAGGTGAAAAAAGTAGCAAAAAACACGTAGCTAAATGTCTACGAACCATTGGTGACAAATTCTCAAATTCGTCACCGAACCTCTTTTTAACGACAATTTTACATAATCGTCACCAATTATGCCCTTTGGTGATGATTTCAGAAATTAGTCACCAAATATTTACCAAATTATAGTGACGATTTCTGAAAAGTGTCACCAAAAGTTCATTTACTGAAAAACATAAAAAATCGTCATCCAATGCGGAACATTTTGTGAGGATTTTTGGCATTCGTCACTAAGTGTTCACCATTTGGGGACGATTTTTGTAATTCGTCACAAAATGTTGATTCTTTTGTGATGCTTTTGTAATTAGTCGCTAAAGGGCTAGTTTTAAGGATGATTTTAAAAATCGTCACAATATGGTCACTTATAGCGACAATTCTTGGAACATCGCTAAAAAAAACACAGCTAAACATTTACTTTGTTATAGTGAGAAAAAGAAGCTTTCCGGTGGAATCTTAGTGATTATAAACTTCATTTTTGACCAATGATCTTTCCCATGGTGAAAATGTAAGCTAGATAATTTCCGTGTTTAATTTCATCCGCCTTATTATTAATGAAAAATACAATAATAATGCAAAAACTCCACATTATAAATTAAGTATAATAAATAATGTGTAGAATATTTAAGTAATTATATCAAAAGATGTATATAAAAACAGTGTTAATATATGGGTGCGTGTGAATGGTTAAATAGAAATTCTCGTAGTTTTTTTAACAAAGAGAAAATATATTAAATCATAAAAGACAAAGCTTGAAGTATTATACGAAAAGGATGCAAGCTGATATACTATCAACTTTGCCTTCTATAGAAAAGAAGCCGGCCAGCTAAATGACTTGAACCAGCAAGTTATAATGCACTTTTCTAGGTTATGTGATGGACCAGTTATATATTGAAAAACAAATATATAGGGTGTCTTACTTAAGTTTGTCTAAGTTTTTTTTTTTAATTCGAGGAAACCATGTAAGCGGGCACATCTTTCTCCATTTACAGGTAAAATTTCGGCTACCCCAGGCTCTTACAAGAGGGGCTAGCATAGAATCGAACCTGGAACCTAACCGAAGCTAAACCTGACTCTCAACCATCAAGCCACACCCCTTGAGGTTAGGGTTGAGATCATCCCCCAACTAGTTTGCAGCTGAATGTTAGGGTTGAGAGCAGGCAGAATCTAAGGTCTCGTTAAGCTGGGTTCTGCAATTCTTTTGATTTCTAATGTGGGTTTGTGTTAAAATTTGTTTTTTGGTAATGCACTAGTACTGAGGCCCTGTCTAATATTTGGATTAGCAGTGGCCTAATCTTTCATGTGCAAAATGGACAAAAAGGGATGCGCTTTGCAGCTTAAACTTTCATGTTTCTGCTGCCTGTAATTGCCCTGACAATGATTTTGCCAAATGATTCAGTAACAACTCGACTTGTGGGTTGTAAACTTGGAAATTTACATGATTCAATAGCACCATTTTTCTTACTGCCTGGATTGAGTTCCAAACTTTGACAAAACCGGTCATTTCGAAAGAAAGCCGCAATCTTTTATGTTTGGCTTAGTGTTTTTAGGCAAAAGATTGATTGTAGATGCGCTGCGGTAGGAAAAAATCTATGTTGAACTTTTGTATGTTCTATTTAGTTAAGGATTTCAGCTTATATATTGATGTCTTGGAAAAGCTCATTAGATTTGTCGCCCGAGTCTGTCTTACATAATCATCAATAAGGTGGTGAATGACTTTTTTATCTGATTCCTTAAAGATTATCCTTTCATCTTTTCATGTAACTGGTCCGCTTTCAAAACTGCCGATACGTTGGCGCTCAGCAGTTTTTGCAGTGTGTATGACAATTCAGTACAATTATCGGTGACCGACAAATCCAAGATTTTAATCTTGAGAGAGCTGGCGCCTATATATATGTATATATTCTGAAAAATTTTTAATCTAGAAGGCTGACGCCTATATATATATGTATATATTCTGAAAATTTTTTAGTCTTTGAGAGCTATAGTCCCTGCCAGCCCCCTAGAGCCGTCTCTGTCGGTGACTACTTAATAATTCTCCAAAATGATTCAACGTATTCTCCAACTTGACGCATAACTCTGAACTTGTGGACGTGTAGATAGGTGGTGGGACTCTCTGCTTAGGCGGCAGGAGACAAGGATGCAGTTGTATTAACTTGTACTGATCTATTATTGTAGCTGAATTGCTCTAATTAGGACTTGGATTTGAAACACCTATCTAGTCTAGAGATTTAGTTTGATGTCAAGCTATACGTAATACGTGTCAAGTTATTCAGGCATTTTTTACAAGTTGGATGGATATTTCTCAAACAACATCCGTAACAAATGAGAATCTTAATTGAAAACACATCTAAATTGATCCAATGTCCTCCCACCAATGCTAGAGGAAGATTCAAAAACCAATATTAGTTATTAAATAGCCAAAATATCTTTGGTAACCTTAAATAAAATTGGATGCCTCGGTAATCTTCCACCATGCTAAAAGATCAAAATCAAAACATAAATTCTCAACCAACTCCTTTAAATAATTGTCCAACTCTCTGAGGCTTGATAATATATACTAACCTTAAACAAAATAGGATACCTTACTAATTCACTTTTTATGAATTAGAAGTAATATTATGAAAATTTTCAAAACAAATGTTACGATTGACTAAGAGCGACGTTGTGAAGACTATGAAGCCATGTGAAGCATCGACTGAACAATGAAGGAATTATAAAAAATTATGAGCTTCAAGATCATTGAAATAAGATTAAGGAAGACTCAATACTTTTTAAATATGATCAAATCAATCTTTTTTATCCTCTTATTTTGGTCATTTTAATAATTTTGGGCCTCAATAAGCATACTTCCAATACTAATGCATGCGATTTTCCATTTATCAATAGAAATTAAACTTTTTATTTTAAAAAATTCTATTGATTTTAAAATAAATTTTAGGAAGCTTTTGAATTGGTTTTTTTTATATAAAGTTTTTGTCAAAACATTGGTCGACCAATGTTAGGTATAAGTCTATAGAATAATTGATAACTAGTTTGTAAGTAATAGGTATTTAAGTGAGGTATGACTATAAATACGTCCCTAATTGGTTATTAGACTTATTTATGACATTTTATTGATACAAGGTCATATTTGAGAGAGTTTTCAAGCATGTAAAGCATTTGAATATTCATTGTTAATTGAGATTAAGCCCTAGAGTATTAAAGTGAGCGAGTAAGGATTATTTGTGTCGTAATATTGATTGGGGGTGCAATTTTTAGATTCAAAGAAAGCTTATGATTTGTCTTATTATCAAAGAAGATATATAAAAGGGTTACTCATCACTTGAAGCAAAGAAAGAGTTTCTAAAAATGTTCATCTTTACCTAATTGAAAGAAGGTAGTGAATCTCAAGAAAAGATATAGGGAACCTATGTATTGATTATTTTATTATTTACGTTAATTACACTAAACGTCCATTTTATGGTTTTTACCTTTTTCATTTTACTCCTCGATTTTTAAAAACTATCATATGCCCCCTAAGGTTTGGTTATTGTTTCACTTGTACACTCTATTGTCATTCTCTATAGGTTTCCAATAGAGAATGGGCAAAGGATGTTATGTGAGTTAAATAGATGTTATGTAACACAAACATAATGCGTTATGTGACACAAAACACTTATCATGTTTGTGATGTAACATAGGACATCATGTGGTTTGTAAGACATGCACCTAAATAAGTTTCTCCCATATAAAGACAACATTATAACTTTAAAAGATGACAACAACCAAGATCGTGTATTACACGACATAACCATGATAGGTGTATTACTATATAATACTTAATCAATCCATATGACATCATTTATCCATTCGTTACTAGACTTTCTAACAAAGAATGACATTAAGAGGTGTAGTTGAATTTACACAAAACCTTAAGGGTACATGATAGTTTTAAAATATAAGGAACTAAAATGAAAAAGGTATAAACCACAGAGGGGTATAATTAACCATATATTATTTATTTAAGTTTTTAAATTAAACATTATTTAGCAAAAAGTTTTTCGAAATTCGTAAGCACTTAATTCACCCCATCTTGAGTATTATTAGAAACTAAAAAGTAGTGCCAAATTAGTTCCTTTTATTTACATATTCCTAAAATAATGAGAAAAGATAGATCTTCATGAAAACTTGGAAGCATCCTTATTTTTGTTTATTATGAAAATGATCAAATTATAAGTAGGGCTTCATTTTTTATGGAAATAATTTTTTGTATTGAAAAATAATGAATTTTTTTCTTTTTCCAAAGGTATTAACTTATGGGATATTATTTCTAAAGGTCCAGTACTCATTCCTAAGAAGGAATTTGAAGTTGATAGACAAGTTCTCCCAAAACTAAAGAAGAATTGGATGATGATGATAAGAAACTTATATCATTGAATAGAAAATCCATTCGCATCTTATTTTGTATATTACGAATACATAAATTTAATAGAGTTATCATGTGTAAATCTATATGTGAGGTATACTTAAGAAATCACATATGAAGATTCAAATCAAGTTAAGAAGAGCAAAGTGGGCGTGCTTATATATCAATATAAATTATTTCAAATAAAGCATGATGAAAGTGTGTGTGTATGTGTATATATTCATTAACATTATTAATGATTTTAAACACCCAGGAAAATATTATATGAATTCTAAAATTAGTAAGAAAAATACTTAAGGTCTTTTTTTAAGGCTTAGAAAGCTAAAAAGATGATCATCAAATAAGCCAAGGACTTAATGTATTACCATTAAAGAAGGTCATTATGTGTCTCCTCATTTACTATACGAGGCTTAAGAACAAAGAGGTGGCTTATAGAATGAAGAACTTGGCTTTTAAGGATTTAAATAAGAAATCAAGTGAAAATGAAGAGACTTATTCAAGGGGTAATTTGAGAAGACACAGCACTTATCACTAGTAAATTAATATATGAAAGATCAAGTTCAATTGGAGGGTAAATTGAGTAAGGAGCTAACTAAATTAGTTAAATAATCAAAGAATAAGGAAAATGAGCAAAAGAGCTAGAGTATATATATGTAACTTAAAAGAGCTTAAAATGAATTCAAGTAAATAACCAAGAATAAGAAAGAATCAAGCTTATCAAAATTGAAGTAAATCACGCATTCCTTCTTGTAGCCTTATCTTGGGGATTCCAATGAATCAGGTCACAGTCATTATATGATCATTTTCATATAGGGCTTATTGCTATATTTATCATAATCAAGAGGAAATTTAAGAGGATTTTGAAGAAACCTTTTTGATCATTGCATTTCTTTTTAGAAACTTTTAAAATAATTCTAGGTCAAGTTTCTATTAAAGGAGTAGAAAACTTTGGCGTACTAGGATATAGACAAAAGATCTCACATAAAGAGATCCTTGTCATTCTAATAGGTCTTTTAAGCATTTTTCTCTTGTACTTAGCCTAAACATTTAAATGTGTAGTATTTAACCCCTAGTGATTTAGCCTAAACATTTATTACGTTGCCTAAATATTTTCTTGTAATGACTTGTTTGATTTATTTATTTACTTGTCCTCTTTCTTGTGTTTTTTTTCACCTTGTCTATTTTTATCGTATTATTTAGTTTATTAATTATTTTATATTTTATTTATTAAATATTTATTATTATTTTATTATTATTTTCTTTTTCTTCTTCTTTTTTCTTGTAGGTCATTCAAAACCAACCTCCCTACTAGTTAGGGTAAGGCTGCGTGCTACTAGGCTTCTCCAAACCTAGCGTATCAGTGGGACTTTGACTAGATCCTTGTTGTTGTTGTTGTTGTTTTTGTTTCCATCAAAGGAGTGTATTTTAATCTTTGAAAGAACTCGACAAGTTTTGAAAATTTTATTTTAGAAATTTTGGTTAACCATGGTGGGGGGTTTTGGGAGACTAGTATTTGGATTTTAGATAGACTAGTCAACTAATGTAGTAGTATGGTTAACCAATGTCTTAAAAATATGTACGATAAAGTATGTGACCATACTGGTAAATTAGTATAGCACATTGGTCAAAATAGTCAATGAATATTATTTTTACTAACTATTGTAACAAGTAATTTTTGTTTCTAATGGTTATTTTAGGATGTTTTAAGTAAAAGCAGACTTTATGTGAGTTATAAAAGTTATCGTGAGCATACTAGAGAATTTCTAAGAGTTTTGAGATTCTAAAGATTTGTTTGTGTATAACAAAACATATATTAATCCTTTATTCATTGGTATGAACAAAAGCAACATTTTGATTTGTATAAAATTTTAATTGCTTTAATTGGTGAAATTTCTTGGGATACATGTTATAAGGATTCCTCTCCATTAAACAAAATTTATAAAAGATTACTCTTCACTCATATTAAAGTAAGATGATTATAAAAGTTCCTCTTTATCTGTGGTAAAGGAGATTTTGTATGAAACGTTACTTTTTACTCATTAAAAGAAAAAAGTAGTGAGTTTGCAATAGATCTTGGATAGTGGAAGTAGGCTAAGGTTGTTTAGTTGAACCACTATAAAGGTAGTTTTGTCTCTTTTTCCGTATTCTTTTTAAATGTTATTTTGTTTGTTTTAAATTGTTTTATATGAATTTATCATAATAATTAATTAGTTTATAAATATGATTAAATTATCCCCATCTTATGTGCTATATCAAGACCAACAATAATCTTATAAATTTTTTTAAAAAAATTTGAAGGAAGTTCATTAAATGTGGAATGGTTTGATAGCCTTGAAAAAGGTAAGATGTTTGTGTTGTTTAGAACTTTAAAAAGTTTACCTTTTGAAAAAATACAAAATATCATTTATGATATGAGCACCAAAAAGGTTTCGAGGCTTCTAGAAGAACCTCTCATTTAAGTCATATTGACCTAGTGCTTTATCTAGAATGATGCTTAGAAGAGTTGATTTTATATCTTAAGATATAAGTAGGGAGGTAAGCGTGGTCTTGTGAACTTTGATAATTTGTGGTGGTTAAAAAAAAGACACAATCGATCGATAAATGGGATTCAAGCTTATATGTGCCCAACAAATTATTAAAATGATTTATGCAATTTTTTTAAATATCTTGTGAATTTGTAGTCAATCATTTTTAATTACTTTGATGATTTTCTTTATTTATAAAATATGTGCTGGAGGATAGCTGTTAATTAATAACATACCATTAGTACCTCGATGACTAAGTAACAATATCATCATATCATTATTATATGGACTCATAAATAATTTCATAAATTTAGTCTAGTAAAGGATCTTTCCCTCTAAAGGTAGGAAAATCATGGGTCTACCATAATAATCATGATTTTCCTACCTTTAAATTTGAAAAAAAATTCTCTCTTTCTAATGAATAAGCCCCTTTACCATTATGTATAAATGATAAATATCCATATTTATCAGTTCAAGTAGATGAATAAGATAATAAGTTATGTGATAATGTTTGTGAAAACATATGAAGTTAAAGGCTATGCCACCCTAGGGTGCTACTAAACTATTATCCCCCTCCAATTAATTCCAACAACAAAAAACTAATGCCTTCCTCTATGATCTCGATTCAGATACTTTTTTAAAGATATCAAATCAAATCAATATAGTAACATTCTAGTTCCTATTATAAACCTATTATTATGATGAAAAATCTTACCCACCATCTTTTGTTAGAAACTAAATCTAGCTAAATATTAACATAAAATGGAAGTGTTGGCTGTTTACAAGCAATAAAAGTGTATGGATCTTTTTAATTTTCATAAGGTGGTCTCCATAATCATTTGTAAAAAGGTACTAAATATAGCATTAGATGGCTAATGTAAGAAGCTCCTCGTTCCCTCTAGCTCTGTTGTCCCTGCTTAGTGATCATGACAAGTTCTCTCTACTACTTGGCATGCATGGATCTTTAGAGTTTAGTTATTTTAGCCTTCTTCTTGTTGGGTTTTAGCCCTCTCTTTTTGCCTTATTCTTTTCAACTTCCTATTGGCTTTCCAACATTTCACATGCTCTTCTTGCTTCTTCTTAAATAGCTAGTTCATTTGATATAATGCATTTCAAGCAAGTGTACCTGGTTTCTCTCGGGAGTTCAGGTAGAGCTCCTACTTCCTTTCCAATTCTTTATACCTACTTCTTGTGTCTCCCCTTGTTGGACCCCAAACTTTTCTTGGAAGTTAGAACTATTATATGTGAAAATGTTGGAAGTTAAAAGCTGAAAAATGTAATTGAAACATGTGCATTAAGTATGCTTCGGTGTTTTAGCCATGACATTTTCTATAGTTATCTAAATGAGATGATTTTTTATTTGGAGTAAACTAGGGATATAGGGCTACAAATTTTTTGATGAAATCGAGTTTTAATTTAGTCTCTAAGAGTTTCAATTTCTGGATGGAAGTTGAGCACATAATATTGTTTCAGTATAAGAACAGTCCGAAATGTTTGGGGTATAACTTTAGACTACTAAACCAAATTGAATGATTTTGGTGTCATTTGAGACTGAAGACAATGAAGAACATTTTTTAGAAGAAAAGAGTGTCTTACATTTAGATAGGAACCAAAACGTGAATGAGAGAAAGGAGAGAAGAGAGAGTCGTAGAGAAGAGAGAAAGGAGAGAAAAAGAAGAAAAAGCTAGGGTTTCTTCATTTCTTGGTTTTCAAGAGGGATTTTCAAGTTGTTCAAGAAGGGAAAAAGGAAGAGGAAGATTAGAGCTCTCATTCAAGCTAAGAAACTCTTCATTTGGTGAAGAATCAAGGTAAGAACATTTTTGATTTGTTGGGTTTTTGGAAGGGTTTTGGTTTATATAGCTTAAGAAATGTATGAGTTTAAGAATTCTAATTAGATCAATTTAGTGAATATGTCTTATGGGTTTCTCAATTGGAATGCCTATTGAATTTGGGATTTTTGTCAATGTTGAAGAAAATCAAGAGAGAGGCAAAAGGAGCAAGAGTAGAGGCTTTTTGAACAAGGTTTTCAAGCAAGGAATTAAGATGGGTACATGTTTATAATAGAGAAAATAAGCCATTTTTGTTTTCTTTAAATCAAGGAAATTTAATGATTTAAATTGCATCATAATTGTTGCATTAATTGTGTCTTGAATGAATTGAAAAATTGCTACATGTTTGATATGTGAATTGTGTGATGTTTTATGAAAATGATTTCTTTTGAAAAGATCGCATGTTTATAAAATCATGTTTTCGGAAATGGTTTTCGAAATATATGAAGTATATGAAATCAAGTTTTAGAAAAGTGCCATTTTGGGCATCAAGTTTTGAAATACATGTTATGTGGGTTTTGGTAGTCTATTCAAGAATATCACGTGCACGAGATGCCATTAAAGCTTTTTAAACACTTATCTTATGATGTTAATGAAATATGAATTGTGTATGGATGATACGAGTTGAGTTGGAATTAGATGTATTTGAAGAAATTTTCCGCTTGAGTTGATGAACTTTGAATGTGAACTGTTGTTATATATATATAAGTGAGGTATTATGGAAAAGAAAGATATGAAAGTTAAGAATCATGAGATGTTGAATATGAAGAGTCAAATGAATTGAGGTTGAGAGTTTGATAAATTCCAATTGGTAGTTGAATTGTTATGAATGATGATGTAATAGAGGAAGTGAAGTTGGGATAAATTTCAAGTTTTTTCATGAGGGTAAAATGTGTATTCTGACTTCCAGGGAAAAACTGGATTAATTAGGTAGAATTATACAAATTTGTCTTCAAGGAAGTTGTAGCTTGTCTTTTTAGCTTTCCAACGATATAAAGTATGCAATTGTTGGATATCGAAGTTGAGAGATATCATCGTTTGAGTTGGTAATGTTGCATAGGATATGTATACCGAATACCTTAGAGTATATGGAGTGATATCGTACTAGGATTGTTCGATTTGGAAAGATTATGAGTAACAGGAATGAAAGGATGGGTTTAGGATCCATTGGAGGGGTCTTGTAGAGTGGAAATTTTTGTTAAACCCGAAGGTTACACGGTCAGGCCGTGTAAAATCACACTGGCCGTGTATTCCTGATGCTGAAAAACTGCCAGACCCGAAAGTTACACGGTCTGCCCGTGTGGGTTCACACGGCCCATGTTTTGACTCTCCAAATGGCAAAATATCGCTTTGAGTTTTGCATAAAAGTTGTAGATCTAGAAGGCCTCTTTCAAACCGTCTAAGAATGAACTCAATCCGACATCGCTAGTGAAAGTTATGCCAATTGTCCCAAGATAGGTTCAATATGATTGAGAACAAGAGCATAGTTGATTCTTTTGGCCATAACTTCATAATCCGACCTCCAAACGAAGTGATTCTTAAAGCAATAGATTCCTAGCATGATTTTCTATCTTTACACAAAAATTGGTAGCCATTGGTGTTAAATTCGAAAATATTGATGAAAAGAAAGTGAGGGGTCAGTTGGGAGAGCATGATTAGGCCATGAACATACTTTGGTTTCTTAAGCATATCTTCAGCTATAGAGCTCCGAATGAGATGATTCTTGTTTCAAAATAAACTAGAGACATAAAGCTACAATTGTTCTGAAGAAGTCTATATGTGATTTTGGTGTTTAACTAGTGGGGCACGTCAACCTTGTGGGATGATGCCTAATAAAAGTTCATTGAAATAACCCTACAAGGAAACCCGCTCACAGTTTAAGACTCCGCAAGCGTTGGGCTCTGGAAACAAGCAGGATGCCTAATAAGGGTTCACGGAAAGAACCCTATAGGATAATAAGCTCACATTTCATGATTCACAAGAGTTGGATTTCGGAATCAAGCGGGACCCAACAGATATGGTATCAGAGCAAGAATTGGATTCCGGAAACAAGCGGGATCCAACACCTCACTCATTTCTTCTTAACCTTTCCTCTTTTCTTCTTATAGTTCATAAGTACAATCTTCTTTCATCTCCTCACTGAAGCATTAAAATGTTTCCTCTTAATATATTCGAACCACTTAAGCCTTTTCTTTCTTAATATTCCATCGATATTGGCTACTCTTAATTTACCCCTTATCATTACATTCCTGACCTTATCTCTTCTCGTAAGGTTGCACATCCAACAAAACATCCTTATCTCTACCACCATTAACTCATGACTGTGTCATAGTTACACAATTCAATTAAGGAAAATATTGGGAGTCATCATTTTGGTGGTATTTACACTTACTAAGTTATTTTTATTTATTAATAAACAATTTATTCTAAAATTATTAAAAATACATTCTAATATAAAAATACTTTTAAATATTTTTATCAAAATTTTGTCGAATAACTTAACATGAACTTGACTATTAAATACATAATTGAATTTATATAATTATTTTGACTTAACGTAAATAGTAAACTATATTAAAATAATTCAAAAAAAACTTTACAAAGATTGTTTTTGAGTATTTCTAATGCTACAAAATATTTTTAAATATATAAATATATTTTCAAAAAGTATAAATCGAAAGAGACATTTCAACTAAAAAATATTTCATATAGATTTGTTTTACATGTAAAATCTCGAAATAACTATACTTTATAAACACATCAATAAATTATAGCACATTATAATTCATCATATATATATTCTAAATAAATTATTTAACAAATTTAGTAATTTAAGTCAAATAATAAATTTGATATATTAATTCTTACACAAAATTAATTAATAAAATTCTTTTAAAAACCTTAAATTTAAATTTTAAAATACTAGTTATGGTTAACTCCTTAAAGAAAAAAAAGTTACAGATAACTATAATTTTGTAATAAAAAACTAGTTGTATAAAATATTCTTTTATTAGAATACAATTGAACCAGCCTATTTTTATTAGTCCATTGTCATGTAGCTCACCGCTACTCCAACAGTCTAGCTCATGCCACAATAGCTCTGGATGTAACATCCCACCCTCAATTGGAAGGGTAGAATGGTAAATTGGCATAGGATGGGATAGATTGGGACTGCATAGAACTGTTCATGCATAATAGAATTGGTACACAGTAGCATTTGTGCACATGCAATCACTGTACATGCATACATGACATTCTCGGTTTTCGTGCCTAAGACAATTCTATTGTGATTAACGTGGTTAGTGGGTTTGAAAAATTATTCTAAGTGCGCCATTAAGTGTTTTCTATTTTAAGGGATTTTCAGGAATTTTTCTGGAATTTTCCAGAGAAATTTCCCGGACCGAAAAAATTGCCAAGTGGCGAACCGCTCAATTTTCGGTAGCGAAAATTGCTACCCAATGGCACTGTACTATTGGGTATATTATTTTGAGATTTAAATTAGGGTCATTGAAGTTGATTGGGTTAATTTTTTTTTATCAGGATTAAAGTATGATTACTTTGACTTTTCTTCTTTTGTTTAACTAATCCTACAATGCCACCTATCTCTCATTTAATGCTTCCCTATCCTCTCCCACGGTTTTTGCCTAAAGAAAGAAATGAAAAGTTGTTTATTTGCTCGCTTTTTAAGCATAACCGAAACCTATCTTCTTCCTTTGCTCTCTCCATTGCTTTTTCTCCTTACTTGGTGATTTCTCCTTCTTTCATCAAACCTTCCTCCAAACTACTTCATGCAATCAAGTTATTGTCTTGCCATGATGATGATCTACATGTATGGTGTTAGAAGAAAGTAGAGAAAGTGGAAAGTTGGTGTAGGATTAAAGCATTGAAGGTGGAAAAGCTTAATTAGGTAA
>JANKOE010000002.1:34892381-34917534 GCA_026284465.1 Erythroxylum citrifolium | reverse complement strand
ATCGGGCTAGAAGCCCTCTAAAGCTTTGTATTGGCTTATTTCCATGTAAATATAAAGGTTTTGAAGTTTCAATGTATATTGTATATGTTTTCTAAGATTGTATGGTCATATGGTTGGAAATGCTAAAAATAAGCATAAGATTGTATTTATTTAGGCTTTAAAATGGATAGATGCTTAAGAGTGAGATTGCTTCCTTTTAAAGGATGTTTGAATCTATATCTGGATGGGATTGTGTTGTGGAAGTTTGGAAGATTGAGTTCTATGCAGGTAGTGGAGAGAAATTGAAGATTTTGGCTAGAGCACTTTTAGGGGAGGTGCTGTCCAATTTTTTCTAAAATGGGCAGACACTTGTTTTGGGTTTTAGACCATGTTAGAGTTTGAATTTAAGTGAGATGCCTTCTTGAAAAGTGTAGTACTTGTTGAGAGCTTTCCTATGATATAAAATTTGTCCCTTTTGGACTTAAGATGAAGAAGATATAAGGGTTAAAAGTTTTCAGATACTGTTCATAAGAGTTTGGATGGCAGATTCTTTAGCAAGGTTTTTCGCCCCCTTGGAGCCTGTTTTGATTCTTGCACTCTTCATAGAAAATGTAGATCATCTTTTTACCTTTCCATAGAGGTATAGTATGTAATTTTTGGAATTAGGACTAAAAAGTTATGAAGTTTGGAACAATGAAGGTATTGGGTACTGTTCCATTGGTCATTTAGGCAGCAGCTTTGCACGAGTTTTTACCCCTTTTAATGATTGAATTGAGTTTTGCTTCCTTCATGAAAGTTGTAAAGCATCTTTTTATCTTTCCATAGAGGTAAAATATGACATTTTTCGACTTTTGTATCAAAAGATATGATTTTTCAAACTTTTGGTCTTGCTTAGGTGTTTAGGAAATTTGTCCAATTGGACAGAAACTTTGCAGCCACTTTGGACCCCCTTAATGGCCGAATTAGGTTTTAAATTCTTCTTGAAAATTTTAGAGTTTTCGTTCACTTTTCTTTTGACACTAAGTTTGCACAATTTCAATTTTTAGGCAAAAAGTTATGACATTTTGCATTTCTGTATTTTTAAAATAATAAAGTTCACTCTTTAGTTTATAACTTATTCGTTTGACCTCCGTTTGACTCGGTTTTTGAAGTGTTAGTTTGCTAAACAAATTTTCTACCCCTTTCATGTAAAATTTTAAAATTTTTAGATTTGAGGTGAGAATTTCGGTTAAATCAAAGAGAGTCAATTGTGTAGAGATACTGCACAATTCGATCTATAGAGATCCGATTAAGGAGATTTCTAATTCTATTTGATCAAGAGACATGCAATTTCATTTTAGCTTAGGAATTGGATTTAATTTTGGGCCCTAAGCTAATTAAATTTTATTGGAGGATTATTAGGATGAATTTATTCAGATTTGTTCGGATGACATAAAATAAGTTTGTTTTGAGTAACTTTTCGTGGTGAGGAATTCCTCTTTCGTGAGATGCGCATCCAGATGTCACGTAGGACGTCGGTCACGTGCCTCACTAGGGAGGGGTTCCAATAGCATGCCGTTTTGATCCACTTCCTAGCCTTATATATTAAATTCACGTGAAGTACCATGCACAGCTCACATCTTTGTTTCATCATTCCAACTGTTGTGTTTTGATGCTCCTTATTCCACCTTGCTGCCTTATATTTGCTTCATATGTTGTTGTCAAATTGTGCTTCTCTTTCAAGTCACACATGTTTTGTTGTTTTGGTCTAGCATGTTGCATGAAAGTCCCATGTTGTTTACATGTTTTTGGTCCACTTGTGCAGTGTTTTGGTGTTTTATCCTAGCAGCTACCATTTTCTTCTCACCTTGGTGCCTTATGCATTGTCCATTAATTAAATTAATAGCTTGCATGACCATGCAAATCCGTGCAAAATCTATCCAGCCCACGTTCTTTTTTTTGTGTTTTCATTTTTCTTGTCTTCTTTTTGTCTTTTAATTCTCTTCTTCTTGCTCCATGAAGACAAGTGAATATTAGTCTTTGAGAAATGGCCCAGTTATCGTGCTTTCGACTCACTTTAACTTCTTTACTTCTGAATTGTGCCTAAAATCACATATGAGTCAAAGTGAGTATTTTGAGCAATTTCATGTCAATAATCACAAAGTGTTGTGGAATAATTATACAATCAATTAAGCACCTATCAACATCCCATTTATAACAAGGAAAATTAGTTCTCCCTATAAGAGCTACTTCTAGTATATCTCCTAGGATTTCTTCATAAATTAAAATTTCACATTCATACATCTATGAGACAATGGCTAGCTTTCCATTAATTTCTTCCTTTTCCATATGTGTGTTGAATATCTTGACTAGCTCATCGCATACTGTCTCATCTAATTTCAGAAAATTTTCCCAACCAATGACAACAAGTAAGGAGAGATGGGCATACTTATGTCATCAAATACTATAGGAGGCAAGATCTGCCTAACAACCACTTTCTTTTCTTGTAATGTGTTTTATAGCGGACTTCAGCTTCCATTGATTCAAACATTTTTATGGTATTGATATCTTTCCTTGCTTGTGTGTAATTATCTTTATTTTCTTTGCCTTTTTTCTTTGGGAAATATCTCTTTTTGAGACAGCTCTTTTCTATCAATAGGGTCCTTAATAGTATCTTTAATAACAAGCGCTTTGCCTTTCTTTATTTCTTCCCTTTTTCTTTTTCTGGCTTTTTCTTCCTCTTTCTTTTTAGCATCTGCGGTTTCTTTTTGTTCAGAACTTTTCTCAGCTTGTTTTACAATACTTCCTTTGGTCGTGGTCATCTAATCAACCGAGTAGATTGTTCATTTGAATCATTTTCATTTGTAATCTAGTGCACTTCAAGCACTTTCTTCTCTTAAGGTTTTGAGGAGGAAGGTTCAATAATATAAGCTATATCGAAAGAAGATGGGGTTTTCTTTTTTTCTTTTGATTTTGTTCTTTCCATTGTAGGTGAGCTTGGTGAAGTTTGAGAGAGAAAACAAGAGGCAATAAGAACGTAGAGAGTTAGGGTGCAGAAAGAATAAATAGCGCAAATGAGAATGACAGAGATGAGAAGATGAGAGAAGTTTGCTTAAGGTATACTAAGTGATTACTGAGCGTTGATCTCGTGAGAAGATGAGTAAACATACAAGTTAAAGGAAGCGTAATCATTTTGTATATCTTCTGACAAATGCATACATAGAGTTGTCATACTGCGCAATTATTTTTGAAAAAGGCTTAAACGACGCCATAAATGACTCCCTATTTTTAGGACACGTGTCACTTAGAAAGTCAACATGAGATAAGCCTTCTAAAAAGAAGAGGAGCCTTATAATCTAGAAGAAACCTACTAACCCAAGAGGAGGCTTCTAAACTAAGAGGAGCCTTCTAAACTCTAAGGAGCTTACAAACTAAGAGAGAGTTTCTAAGGAATCAGAATAGAAGGAGCCTGCTAAAAGAAATGCAAAGACAAATAGCAGAAAAATATTCATGAAAAAATGATATCAGATAGTTTTCATATACCAAGCTCTTTTCTTAACACACAAAATCTATCTTCAAAGTTTAACTTGGTAAAAATGTCAGCAACTTAATTCTCAATGTTAACATGCAAAAGATCGATAATTCCTTCTAAAACATGATCTTTAAGAAAATGATGTTTGATTTCTATATGCTTAGTCCTAGTATGATGCACAGGATTTTTAAAAAGATTTTTTGCACTAGTATTATCACATAATATAGGAATATGAGAAAAATTTATAGAGAAATCCTACAGATGATGATTCATCCATAAGATTTGAGCACAATAGCTGGCAGCTGCTATGTATTCTGCTTTAGTCATCGAAAGCACTGTGCAATTTTACTTCTTGCAGGACCAAGATACTAGACATCTTCCAAGAAATTGACAGTAGCTACTTGTGCTTTTTGGATCGACTTTATCACTTACATAATTTGCATCACAATAGTCCACTATGTCAAATGAATCAATTTTTGGATACCATAGTCCAAAATCCATAATTTCGTAGAGATACTGAAAGATTTTTTTGACTACTTAAAGTTGACTTTCTTTTCTATTTGATTGAAAGCGTACGCAAAGACACACATTAAGCATAATGTCTGGTCTTGAGCTTGTAAGATATAGATCCAATCATTCCTCTATACTTTGTCTCATCCAAAGCTTTGCTTTCGTTGTCTTTCTCAAGTTTAGCTATAGTGTACATGGGAGTACCTAACGATTTGGCATTCTCAAAATGATATTTCTTGATGAGTTTCTTTTTGTATTTGTCTTGACTAATGAAGATTCCTTTTTCTGTTTGTCTGATTTATAATCCAATAAAGAAAGATAATTCTCCCATCATGCTCATTTCAAACTCCCCCTACTTTAATGTTGAGAAATATTCATAGAAGGATGGATTAGTAGCACCAAATATTATGTCATCAATATATATTTGCACTATGAGTAAATCATTCTCCTTTCTCTTAATAAATAAGATTTTATCGACCTTTCCTTTTTCAAAGTTAATCTCAAGCGAAAAGTTACTTAACCTCTTATATCATGCTTGAGGAGCTTGCTTTAGACAATACAAAGCTTTGGTTAACTTCATCACTCCGAATGGTTTTCATCTTTAGAACCTGAGGGTTGCTTGACAAATACTTCTTCGTTAAGGTAACTATTTAAGAATGCACTTTTAACATCCATTTGGAACATCCTGAAGTTTCTATAGCATGCAAAGACAAGTAAAATTCTAATTGATTCCAATCTAGTAACAAGCATATAAATTTCATCAAAATCAATACCTTCCTATTGATTGTAACCTTGAGCTACAAGTCTAGCTTTGTTTCTTACCACCTTACCAATTTTGTCAAGTTTGTTTCAAAATACCCACTAAGCCTTGACTTATTTTGAGGACAAAGTACTAGATTCTAGATTTTGTTTTTATCCAATTGATTCAGTTCTGTCTTTCATGGCTGAAACTCAGTTTTTGTTAGTAAGGGCCTTTTCAAGGATCTTTGGTTCTATTTGTGAGATTAGAGCAACAAAGTTGTCCTTGAACAATGATTTTGTTCTTAGACTTTCAGAGGGATCTCCCAAAATATATTGATGTGTATCAAGACCTCTCCATTTTCTCGATGTTTTTCGTTGCATAGGCTCCTACTGAGATGAAAGAACCTACTCTGTTCTAGCTTTAGAGGGGTCTTCTTGATTTTGTAATTCTGAAGGTATTATAGGTGTAGTTTGATTCTCCGATGTATTTTTAGGTACTAATAGATGCTCTTCATCATCTGAGTTAGTTGTTGCTGTCGAAGGTTGTGCTTCATCAAATACCACATGTATCGATTCTTCTATCTTCTTTGTTCTTTGGTTATATACTTTGAATCATTTACTAGTGGTGCTGTAGCCTGGAAAGATAGCTTCGTTTGATCTTGCATCGAAATTTTCAAGGTTGTCGTTTTCATTTTCTAGAACGAAGCACTTGCAACCAAACGCTTAGAAATAAACAACATTTGGTTTTCTTCCTTTCCACAACTTATGTGGGTCTTTTTGAGTATAGGTCATATAAGACATCTGTTAAGTATATAACATGCCGTGGATATTGCTTCTGTCCAGTATCCATGATGTTGTCTACTTTCACACAACATGGTCCTGGCCATATCAACCAAGTTTTGTTCTTTCTCTTTACAACTCCATTTTAATGAGGTGTCCTTAGACAAGAGAAGTTATTATTTATACCATTGCTATCATAGAATTCCTTAAATTTTCTATTATCAAATTCTCCTCCATGATCACTCTGAATTGAAGTGATGCAGTACTCTTTTTCTATTTGAATTTTTCTGTAAAACTTCTCAAACACTTCAAAAGCATCATCCTTATTTGATAAGAAATAAACCCATGTAAATCTGGAGTAATCATTTACTAGGAGGAAAGTTGCTTCTGACTTGTTTACCTTTTAAAAAAGCCTCACAAACCTGATTGTTGCTTTCGAACTTTACGGTCGCTAGTCCTCTTACTAACTCATTTTTGGACAATTTTGATAGAATGCTCATGCTGACATGTCCAAATCTTCTGTGTCAGATAAACGAATCCTTTTCTAGAGAGATAAAACATTTAATACTTTGTGAGGACATGTCTTCCAATTGAGCACAATATATATTCTAATTTCTAGGACCAATAAACACAATATTATCATTATAAATATCGACATTTTTATAATGAAATGTATAGAAAATGACTTTATAACCCTTGTCACACAACTGACTCACACTCAACAGGTTATGTTTCAAACCATCAACAAAGAGAATGTTATCAATAGAGGTAGAGTCAAAATTACCAATTTTATCAATTACGGTGACCTTTTCTTTATTTTTGTCTGCAACGACAACATTACCTCCATCTTTTCTTTACATGTAGTTGAAGTGTGATATTTCACTTGTCATGTGTCTCAAACAACCATTATCAACTATCCATTGATTCTCCCTTATCTCCATTTTGAAATATAGCTGCAGAAAGTATTATCTCATTTTAGGTACCCAAATTTTTCTAGGTCCTTTCGGGTTAGTAGTTTGACCTTTCGGTCTCTAAACATACATCTGAGATAATTTCTTTTTATGAAAATTGCAATAATGACTAATATGACCATGTTTACCACGATAATCGCACAAAATAAATGAATAATAGTTGCTTTGATTTTTTGCCAGTTAGCAGGTTCTTGTTGTTTTGGCTATAGCTGCTGCTAGATTTAACAAAGAAGTTTTTATATGGCCTAATATTGTTATTTTCATTGTATCATATTCCGGTCTTACCAAAAATACGTTTGCCACTACTAAGCAATGCAACAAGATTCTTCCTTCTATTAACAAAATTTTACAGATCTTTTTCTAGAGATAAGACCTTTCCAGCACTTTTCTCCTTTTCAAGTTTTAAGGCAGCGACTTTTTCTTCTAATTATCTTGTCTTATCAGAACCATTTTTTAGTAGTGTATTTTCCAACTTAGCTACTTTTTCTACCAGAACTTCCTTTTTCAGAAACCTTCTGCTTATAGCCAATCTCATAAACATATTCTTGGTCGCTAAATTCTCATTTGCAGATTCCAATGATTTAATCTTACTCTTCAGAGATGTATCATTGTTCTTGGACTTCTCAACTTTTTTGAAATACTTCACTGACAACCTTTCGTACTGATCATACAATTCATAATATGCATTTTTCAATTCATCAACTTCAATATCAGATTCAGAATAATATACCTCATTGTTTCCTGATTCATATATGAAGCAAACGTCGCTGACTTCTTCTGACTCTTCTTCTTCAAAGTTTTTAGAATCCTCATCTGACCAGGTTGTAATCATCACTTGCTTTTGAAGAAGAGGATATTCTGATCTTGTCTGTCCAAATTTCTTGCAATGATAGCGTATGATTTGATTATTTTGTGTATTGTTATTGCTGCTGTTGCCTTTTGATAGGAACATGTTGTTTCCAACTTTCTTGTTTCCTTCTATTTTCTTCATCAGCTTCTTTTTATAAAAGCGAGCATATTTTAGGATCATAAAATTGAACTCATCATCTCCATCTATTTGCAACTCATTGTCACTTTCATCATTGTATGTTTCGTCAGTTGCTTTTAGTGTCATTTCTTTTCTATAAGAGGATCCTTCATCGCGCCTAAGCTTGGTTTTATAGATCATCAGATTTTTTTGTAGCTAGTTAAGTGAAATAGTGTCTAGATCCTTTGTCATTTCTAAAACTGTCACTAGGTCTCCATTTCTTTGGTAGTGACCTTAGAATCTTTGTTACGAGCTCGTCATTAGGATATATCTTTCTCAGATTCTTTAAGGTCGTGATGATGTTGTTAAAGCATCCAACGAAGTTGTCTATGGTCTCTCCTTGTTTCATACCAATAGTTTCGTATTGATGTACTAAAAGACTTATTATATGTTTCTTTACCTCATTCGTTCCTTCAAACATGACTTATAGTTTGTCCCATATTTCCTGTATTGTAGAACAATAGGATATTTTCTCATATTTTTTCTAGAGTTAATCCACAGATCAAATGATGTTTTGCTTTAGGGTTTAGTTGTGCATTTCTTCTGTCAACGTCAGTTTATACTTCTACGTTATCTGAATTAGGAAGTGTAGCTCCAACTTTGATAGCTTACTAGACTTCAATATCTACAGATTAGAGATATATTGCCATTCTCTCTTTTCAGTATGAGTAGTTGTTTCCATTGAAGTAAGGAGTTTTTGAGATGAATTATCCTCAAAACTTCTCATATCATTTGCCATGATCTATCACATGTTGCAAAACACAAAAATATGAAATCTTGCTTTGATACCAAATGATAAAGCAAACACACACAAGAGTGGGGTGAATTGTGTGTGACAAAAAATTTTCACAAGTTCTTTCAATTCGTATAATAAGCAAATCCTAGTTAACGAATAAAAATAGTAGGAGCTTGTCAGGCGATAAAGCCTTTTAAACGATAAGAGCTTGTTCGGCGATAGGAGTCTTTTATGGGATAGGACCCTACTTAAACGAAAGGAGCCCACTGAATGTGTTAAAACAATTTAAAAACAAAAGACACATGTTAAAACTGAAATGAACCTCTTACAAGTTGAAAACAAAAGGATTCTCTTGCTAAAAAAAACACACACACATATTATAATGTGAAAATTTAAAATTTAAAGAGAGAGAGAAGAAGGATGTAGTCGATTTATACTAGTTCGACTAACAACCAAACCTATGTTCAGTCCCCAAGTATTCAACTTGAATATTTCACTATAAGAATCCGAGTGTTAAATTTGACGAGCCTCTCTAAACTCACAAGTATATGTTTTTCAAAGTTTTCAACCTTCCACACTCGAAGTGTATAACAAACTTCTTAAAGCTCACAAAAAATAAAATGTAAAATCAAAAGTACGTTCTTAAATAACAATAAAGTTATTTTACTTTTAAAGGTATAATAAGAACAATATGAATCCAAAAAATATAGATGCTGCTCAAATGTTTCAAAAGTCTGAGTATGTTTATTGCTTTACAAGTATTGTTGCTGCTTTTTAAATAGTTAATTTCTTCAATTAGCTGTTTCTTTTTCTTAATTTTGAGTTGACTTTTTATTTTCAACATTTATGCTGGAACAAAAATTTCTGAAAAGGTAAGATCATCTTAGATTTTAGCAAGGAAAATTTACTAAAAAAATTTCTGCAAGATAGGAAGTAATTTCTTTATAATTTTATTTCCTTTTAAGAATTAGACAATTAATTATATAAGAAAATAAATTTAATTTACATTTTAATATTATGCAGTTATCACATAAATTTTGAGCTACCAAGATGTCCAAGACAACGATGACCCAGACCCATGAAGAGACTCCGGAGCCCAACCGAAGGTCTCAAGTTGAAGAAGTGACATTCGCCCCTCCTAAGAACTGTAACACTACCTGACATTTAATTTACCCTTTCTATGATATTTGCTCACTTGGGTTACGGTTTTTTTTTTTGAAATTTTAAGATATTATAAATTATAAAAGAAACATCGAGAACAATGTACAAAGAATAGCAAACCTAAAAAGACAAAAGGGCCAGCCGGGCCTCAAGCACAAATGCTCTAGCAGCACAGGATAGTCAAGAGGAAAAAATATAGCACATAAGACAGCCTCAAATTACAATGAAATATTCCAATGCCTTCTCATTGCCGAACTGAGCTGGTCTTGCTTCCCGTGCCCAATGATGACCTCCCGAATCAAGTTAATAATGCAATCTGCTAGCTGATATTTATTCTGCTCCAGATGCTTATAAAGCCGTCTGTTGCGCTCCCGCCAGATGTGATAGATAACCATCTGAAAAGAGGTTCTAAGCATAACACAATTGTGCCTCCTGTCTGCATGTATAACTTCCTCTAAAATCGCAGTCCAGTCATAGGTAAAGTTTAGGTAACCTATCATAGATAAGATTCGATTCCACACTGCTTTGGTATAAACGCATTCAAAAAATAGGTGATTTCTACTTTCATTGACTAACTTGCACATCACACAAATAGGATCATAGGTTCCGAACCACCTGTCCTTTGTTCGCAATCTGTTTTTAATTGTGAGCCACAAGAAAAAAGCTGCTTTGGGGCATAATACCTGTTTCCAAACGAGATCGGCCCACGGGACCATTGTCATTGTTCCCCTTCCAATGGCTCGAGCTGAAGAGGTAGTGAATTCCCCAGATGGGGTAGCAGCCCAAAACGATTGATCTGGCCTATTACAAAGGGAGAGACCCTGCAAATAACGGGGAAGCAAGTGGCCAAACCGATAACTAAGTAATCGAGCACTCTCCCGAATAACCCATGCTAGAGTGGCTTCCATAGGAATGCGATTGCGGACACCAATTAACTCATCTTGAAGCCAAAGGGGACTCCGCATATGCCAATTGTCAAACCAGAAATAAGTGCCCTCTCCGTCCCCAATTCGACTCCTAATCAATGGATAGATCAAGCCGCGTAAATTCAGTAAGCTTTTGAAGATCCAAGAGTAATCATACCTCATTCGGAGCTGCCAAAAGCGGGCAAAAGATCACACCTTTACATACTTTTCCAGTTGTCAGCTTTTGAACATATCTCCTTCATTTGACTTTGAGGGATTTTGGTTGGGGATAGAGAAATCAGGCAATTCTTTTGAAAGAACACTGTAGCCGTTCACTGGAATTGCTTGAATCAGAAACCGAATTGTCTTTGTGCAAGGAGAGCCAGAGCCGTGCGTGCATGTAATAATTCTTTTTAAAGGGCATCTTATGCTCAAGGACAGGACATACATACACTGGAGATCAGTTTTCAGGCGAATTATTATTTTGCCTTCCTGTTTCTTGAATTCCCTAACTTCGCATAAGACCATGTCTATACTGAGTCACTAGTCAATCACTTCTTCTGTTTGCCTTAAACAATCAAACCCTTTATAGGAAAAGAATCATCTTTCGTTTTGAGGATTTGCTGCATATTAGAGAAAATACAAATTAGGGGGTTGAGAAATAGAGAGTTTGGTAAGTGTTTAGGTAGTGAAAATGGATACCGAGTCATTCACCTAAAAAAGGGCCTACTTACTCCTGTAATGGTCAAATCCCCAACAATGACGGAAGAAAAAAGATTTGAATCGTGCTAAAAGTGACAAATGACCAAGTATTAACAGATCCTAGAAAGATGGTGCGATTAAATAGATGGGTATTTAACAAGTACAAAAATCGGATCTACGTTTTGGGATAGGTACAAGAACCTGCAACAGAAGAGTGTGTACCATCTAAAAGCTCAATCCAGCTACACCCTGGTATCTTATTCACATTTAGCTGCTGCTTCATCATCGTATCCCTAATACCTGACACCTTCTCATATTCACCGGAAGCTACAAAAACATTTGACATGAGCACATTATTACCAGAGTGTCCAAGCTGAGGTTCAAGGCCCAAGACGTGATCTTCAGCAACCCTTAAAAGCTGTGCATTCTCATGGAGTCGGCATGCAGCCAAAACGGACCTCCATACTATAGAGTTTGTCTTTATAGGCATTGAGAGAGCCAATTTATATGCTTCTTCAAGCTGCCCGGCCCGGCCAAGCATGTCAACGACACAAGCATAATGCTTTATTGTTGGAGTGATACCGTAATTTATCTCCATTTGCTCAAGAAACTCACGACCTTGATTCAGAAAGCCTGCATGGCTGCAAGCTGACAGAATTGCTAAAAATGTTACTTCATTGGGTCTAACTTCCCACTTACACTTGCACATGCATGAAAACATATCCAATGCCTGCACTCCATAACCGTGCATTCCATAGCCCATAATCATTATATTCCATGATGCTACATCAGTAATGCTCATAATATCAAAAACCACGCGAGCATCTCTCATGCTCCCGCATTTAGCATACATGTGTAGAAGAGCATTACCCATCAGTACAGTGTCAATATCCTTCCAGAACCCGTTAACAATAAAGCAGGCGTGGACTTTCCTACCATGTGTAAACGAGGATAATTGAGCACACGAAGAAAGAACAGTTCTTATTGTAACCAAATCAGGCTGAAATCCATGACAAATCATTCTCCTGTAAAGCCTCAACGTTGCTTTATGATCACCAGACTGCTCATTTGCTCGCAAAATAGAATTCCAAGAGAGTATATCCTTCTCATCCATTTTCTCAAAAATCTGCAATGCCTTGTCATTGCAGTCGCACTTCCCGTACATATCAATCAATGCATTGCATACTGCAGCACTGGAGGCAAACCCCATTTTCATCACAAAACTGTGAACCGATGTCCCATTGTCAAAGTCTCTAATATCAGCAAAAGCAGAGAGAACCCCTGTAACCGTATATCTACTCATCAAAACTCCTTCTTTACTCATTCTCCTAACAACTTCCATTGCCTCATTCAGCCTACCTGCCAGAGCATATCCATTTACCATGGAATTCCACAACCCAACATCTCTCACAGGCATATCGTCAAACACTTCATTCGCCTCATTTATCAATTCGAACTTCAAATAACTAGCAATCAAAGCACTCCCCACATACAAATCCAACTCCAACCCAAGTTTAAACACCAAACCATGAATTTTTTTAACCTCCATGACCTTACAAAACCCCTTAATCAAACATGGAAAGGTAAATTTATCTGGATAAACACCCACTACTCTCATGTCCCTAAAAATTTCCACCCCATCGTTTACAAGCCCATTGGAAACAAACCCAGAAATGACTGCATTGTAACAGAAAACATTACGATGAATATGCGAGCAATGGTTAAACACTGCAAGGGCAAGCCTTATTTGGTGGCATTTTGCATACATGTTGATGAGGCTCGTTGTGCATGAAAGAGAGGAGGTGAAAAGGCCAGTGGTGAGCAAGTGGGCATGTAGTTTTTTGCCCTGTTGGAGATTCTTGTCGAGAGCGCATAGTTGAAGAGAAGCAATACATAAGGATTGACTATAAGGTGAGCCTGTGGACAATAAGGTAGAGAAGTTGAAGCTACAAGGACAAGGACAAGGACAGCTTCCTCTTCTTATAACCCGGACTTTCGACAATCTGGTCGCTTTTTTCATTTAACATCAGTACATCTTTGGTTCCTTTGATGGAAATGGTTTAGACTTACTATTAACTATCTTCAAGTCGATTTGATAGTTTTACATGGAAGTGGATGAGAAGAATAGCAGGAGAGGGCGTTCCTCTGATGGAAATGGTTTAGACGTATTTCAGAGTTAGAAGTGGATGAAATGGTTTAGACATTATAGCAGTAGGACTAGGATGAGAGGAGCATACTGGGACCCACCATTTTCGACCCCTTCACCTATCCCGTTGGAACACATACGTGGCTTAAAGTTAGAGCCATGTCATTCATAGAAAGTAGATAACTAGTTTAGATTCGAAAATTACAAGCAGATAACTAGTTTAGATTCGAAAACTACAGCAAGGGCTAACTTGTACGCACTGCACACAAACACACAGCGCGACACACAAAAACACACGAAAGCCAGGGATTGAGGGAGAAGATAAGAGAGGGTCTTGCCGGTGTGGGACAATCTGAAAATGGCGACAAAGCTATCAAACTGGTTTCTAGGCCACGGTGGATTCATGGGTTTGGATCGTAACAAGCAGCGAACCAGCTTACGGTTCCCTTTGCCTACCCAAAGATTACGTCCTGCTTCCTGCAGAATGCAACCCCGCCATTTTCGGTATTTCTTATTCCTCTTCTTGTTGTTTGTTTATTAATTGCTCTTTGTCTCTGTGTTTCGTTTGCGAAATTTCTTGAAGGTGAAAGCTACTCATTTGTTGGTGATTTTTCTTAATGCTTTATTGACTTATTTGGATTTGAGTCGGCTAAAAGTTTTGATCTTTCATTGAATTTTGGATTTAGGGTCAGAAATATAAGTTCTGATGTGTTTTTATTTATTATTTTTACTTTTTATGCGATCTTTACGAATTCCGCTTGGGCCATTTTCGATTTTACATATTTGTTTTTGGTCATTCTGCTTTTCTTTTTTTCACTTTATTGTTGGAAATTGGTTGAACGAATTGTTGGGGATTGAACTTCTGTGAAGTAAAATGGGAAGTATTGCGAACATAAATTTTATGAAGGGAAAAAGTAGGCTAGAAAGCGATAGTCTTTTGTGTTTGGAAATGAACATCGGGTTATTGGTTTGGCTGATGCATTTGCTTGATGATGAGTTGATGGTTCAAGCTTGAAACAAAATCACGTTGTAGTGAGAGTACTGTTTCCTTATTTAGATAGTAATAAGATAGTTAAAAATGATATATTGATTCGATAATATCAGATGATATTATGGTGAGGTGGCAGAATTTGTTGAAAGAAGCAAACTAGTTTGTTATCAGACTTCCATTCGCGGATCTCTAATTGAGCATAATTTTTTTTTATTTGCTAATGGGCGTTCCAACAGTTTGGAATGCTTTCAGTTATAACTTACTAATCGCCATCTACAGTTTTATCCTTCAGGACTTGAGTGACCTTATGATAACTCATGTTAATTTTATTTGAATTTTTGACTTTGGGCTTTGTATCTGTATGAATCAATATTTGGTCAATGCCATGCAGATCCGAGAACAAGAGACAACCGGTGAAAGAAAGCTCTCCTGAACAGCCTTCAACAAGCGCTGATTTTGAATCTAATGATGAAGAGAGTCCTGGGGGGCACATTGTTTTAGCTGATAGTGTCCCAAACGCGAACCATGATATTGCACCAAAAGATATTGCCCCTAGTATAGATGTAAATAATATACAGAATACCAACAGGAGAAGTTTGGACAGTTGTGTAGATATGGAGCATGTTTGGAAAACTGATGCAACATCTTTGGACAGCCTGGCAAATGAAGAAATGAAACCTTTGGTATTCTCCTTTACTGTGGCTTTTGCAAGGAGATTGACAATAATTTTCGTGAACTTATTTACTTTGACAAATGATTTCTTTGGCTGCATTCATCTTCCTAGCTTCCCAAATGTTATGAGAGGAGAACAACCTTAGATATCACTCTTCTGCTTAAGGCATAACAATCCCTTCTGTAATGAATATTTTAGAATAGCTATATTTTACAGTGTGCTGATTTGATGTCAGTGGTGTATCTCAATATTAATGTTAGAATATTCTATTATTATGGAAAATCTGCCATTATCTGTATAAAATAGGGACTTGCATTATGTAATGACACAAACTATCCTAAAGAGAAATATGTGAGTTTTATTCTTGTGTCCGTGGATGTAAGCCCTTAAGACAAAACTGTGTTAATCTCTTTCTTTTTTTCTCTCCCTCTATTCTGTTTCTTGTTATTTTATTTCTTTTTATATCTCAACATGTATTAGAGTTAAGTTACTATCTTTCATTGTCATAACAAGTATGATGGGAAACCTGTATTCTTCTTGCCTTTCTATAGCTGCAGTTTCTTTCAATGACCTGTGATACAGCCACACCATTCTAAAACTGTCAATTTCAGTACTCATGCAAGCTAGAGTTGCTTATCATCTTGTCAACAATTATGTAACCTGAAGCTGCATGCCAATTTCTTGTCAATCACATGGTGCCACAACATCAATCATTACTATTGTCGGCTAATCTGTTTTTATAATCAAGATGATCATACACTTTCATCCATGCTCATCTTAAGGGGAGATGTTAAAAAATATTAAAGAATACACATATTCAACAAATATGTTGATGTATATCAAATATACACACCATTATTAATATTAGAATATTCTATTGTTATGGAAAGATTGCTCATCCTCCCCATGAACAGGGATTTATGGTATTATGTAACCACACACAAATCTAATGAGAAAGATGTGAACTTTATTGTTGTATTGGTGGACATAGGTCTTTATGTCTGAACTACATAAATCTATTGTTTTCCTCTTTTTATCCTTTATTCTCTTTTTCATTATTTTTATTCTTTTATATTTCGACACCCTATGATCTTGGACGAGTAAGATTTATTGGCTCTACCTTGGTATAATTCAATTATACAAGACGCTTGAGGAGCAATATATGTAGAGAAAACAGTTCTCCAAAGTGCTTTTCTTTATCTCTCTCATCTATCTTATCTATGAATTTTGAAGAAAGTGCGACAAGGCTGCTTCATGCAGACAATATGATGCTAGAATTCTAATTAGTTTGTCATTTGCATTGCTTGTGTAGTTATAGTCCTAATAAGTATTGGCTGTCCTCCTGTTCATGCTATATTTTCAATTGAATTTTGTCAATGGGTGCTTGTTCTTTAAAATTTGACTCTTCAGACATATCGTTATACCATCAAAATTGGAAAAGCAATTGAAATGTAAAGTTCTTTTCTGTGTTACACAGGCTTTACACAAGCAAGCAGAAGAGAAGCTTTCAGACGATCTTGATGAGACAGAATCCTTGGTATTATTTCTTTCCTAATTTTCTGTGGAACGTTAATATTGTTCTGCGCTGAATATTTTGGATCACTAATTTTAAGGAATATGTAATTAGGAAGCTTCAGTTTGGAGCACTTGAGATTCAATATATTAGTGTCTGCTTAAGTGTTTGATGTTTCTTTTTGCATCATTTGTGACTCAAACTGGTTTTACTTATCATTTGTGTCCTTGCACTGTGATATAACAAGGAATGTATCAGAGAATTGACATTCAGTCTTTAATTGTGTTTCTTACAGGCTGTAAACATGAATCACACAGAACGACTTCCAGGTGTTCAACATGATGATATGATAGGGATGATAAGAAATGCAGAGAAAAGTAGGATGTCATTCTATTATGCAGTTTATATTATTTCATTTAGTTTTCTTTTCTTTTTATCATAGCCACAACATACCTAATGGTGCCACACATATCACAGATATCCTTCTTCTCAACCAAGCTCGTATCCGTGCACTTGAAGACCTTGAGAGAATCCTTAATGAGAAGGAAGGGTTACAAGGAGAAATAAATGTGTTGCATATGAGATTGGCAGAAACTGATGCCAAGCTGAAGGTTGCTGCTCAGCAAAAGTTGCATGTTGAACTCCTGGAAGACCAGTTGGAAAAATTAAGAGATGAACTGACGCACAATGCTGCTGTTGAGAGAAGTCTGGTTGATCCTTTCGAGGACCAAAACAAAATTTTGACAGAGAAAGCCCTTCTTGTTCAGAATACAGTTACTCCTCCTCTTAGTGAAGAGCTGAGATCATTGAGAATGGAGAATATGTCTCTCAAGAATGATATAGAAAAGCTTAAGTTAGAGCTAAGCAATATTAAGGACACAGATGAGCGCATCATAGTGCTGGAGAAGGAAAAGTCATTTCTGGAGTCTTTGTTGAAAGACTTGGAAGACAAATTCTCAGCTTCTAGAGAAGATCTTTCAAAAATATCTAGTCTTAAAATTGAATGCAAGGATTTACAGGAGAAGGTTGAAGGTTTGCAAGTACTATTGGATAACGCTACTAAACAGGCAGACCATGCTGTTCTAGTGTTACAACAAAACCAAGAACTTCAAAAGAAGGTTGATAAATTGGAGGAGTGCATGGAGGAAGCTAATGTCTATAAGGTGTCATCAGAAAGATTGCACCAGTATAATGAACTGATGCAGGAGAAGATAAAACTATTAGAGGAACGTATTCAAAGATCAGATGAAGAGATACATTCTTATATCCAATTATACCAAGATTCAGTAGAGGAATTTCAAGAGACACTTAATAGTTTAAAAAATGAAAGCAAAAAAAGAGCTCTAAATGATCCTATAGATGACATGCCATCGGAATTCTGGAGCCATATACTGCTCATAATTGATGGTTGGATGCTAGAAAAGAGAATTTCTACAGATGATGCAAAGCTATTGAGAGAAATGGTGTGGAAGAAAGATGCGCATATTAGAGATGCATACTTGGAGTGCAGAGAAAAGAATCAGCATGAGGCCATCTCCAGTTTTCTTAAACTAACATTATCACCTAGAAGGTAAAGATTTTATCGCAAAATTCACTGCTTATGGTTGTTTAATTTGTTCCTGTTTTTGGTTCTAGTCCAGGATTACATGTCATTCATATCGCAGCAGAGATGGCACCAGTTGCTAAGGTGAATTTCACATTGCTAAATATAAACTTTCCTTTTTCTTTTTTGAGAATTTCCTGTTGTTGATATGTTGGGCTGACAATTTTCATGTGGACATGTTAAGTTAGAGATGTAACTGACACCATGTTTTATGGCCTTTATGACTTTAAGATAATCTCTTATATGACCACAAAACACAATAAGGTGTTTGTGCTAAATATTTGAACAAACCAAGAAGAGTAAAAGGCTTCAGCCATTAAGATAGATGTTGTGTATATGTTACACTTTAGTTCTTGAGTGGAGTTGACCATAACATTCAAAGGAATAAGAATGTAGCTTTCTACATTGTTTACTAAGAGGAAGCCACTACGTCATTTTATTTCTCTATTTGAATATTTGTTGTAGCTAGTTATTACACGTGCCACTAGTTTATTGGCCCCAACTCCTAAACATTATGCATTATTTGTGTATGAGAGAATTATTGGTTTTAGTGATTGCTATTAATTATTGACAACACTATTTGAATGGGAAACCATTTATAGTTCACATTGATCATAATGAGTTTGAAACATGTACTTAAACAAAGGATGTGTACTCCATTTGAACATTCACTTCTTAAACTCCTAGGATATGATTTTGAAATTATAAGAAAGGCAGGGAAAATACTACAAATGATGATTTGTCTAGAAGGGTGTCTGGTGTGGAGATGTTTGTTGTCATGTTGACTCAAATTCTCAAGAAGAGTTGGGAGGAGGATACTTTTATGAAGGATCTTATCACCAGGTTGTCAAGTGAATTCTTACAGTCTAGCACATATCAATGGCAGGAGGGCATTGATTAATGGAAGGGAAGAGTAGTTGTTAATGTGTCATTAAGATCCAGGATATTGTGAATGATACATGAAGAATTTAGTGGGGGACATTCAAGCATGTTTTCAACTTTCAAAAGGCTTCAAGCCTTGTTCTTTTAGAAAAATATGCAAAGGGATACCAAGAATTGGGTGAGGCAATGCCAAACTTCCCAACAGAACAAGTATGACACTTTTGCTCCTGCTAGATTTCTACAACGATCTCCCATTCCTAAATGTTGTTGGGTTGGCATAGACATGAATTTCATCGAGGGATTATCTAACTCTAACAATCTGTGATTGTGGTAATCATTAATAGATTCACCAAGTACGCAAATTTTATAACTCTTAAACATCCTTATTTTGCTAAATGTATTATTCAATAATTCTTAGCCAATGTTTTCAAGCGTTTTGGAATGCCTGAAACAATTACCAGTGATAGAGATCCAATTTTCTTGAGTTCTTTTTGGCAAGAATTCTATAGGCTATAAGGATTAGGGCTGGGCATGTCTTCAACTTACACCTCAAACTGATGGGCAAGTTGAAGTGCTGAATAGAACTCTGGAAACATACCTCAGGTGCATGATAGGCGATTACCCTTCCAAAAGGAGTTATTTGTTACCTCTAGTGGAATAGTTGTATAATCCACACATCACACAGCCATTAACATGATACCCATTTGAAGCTTTATATGGCTATAGTCCATCCTTGCATGTGCTCGATTTTGCAGGTGACTCTAAGATAATCTCAGTGGGCCAAGCTGATGAAAATCAGAACAGTGATTAGGAGAAATTGTTTCCTAATTATAAAATAGGAAACAAGAGGATATCATGGATATTTACTTCAGGAAATTGCTGTAAATAGGGGATATTGCTGTAAAATAGGAAATATTTTAGTTACCTAAATTAAGCTAGGACTTTTGTATATATTCAAAGGCACTTGCTGTGCAAAATAAGAAAAAAGATTACTTCTCTCTTCATGATATCAGAGCCCAAGACGTTGTAACTCTTGGTTTGTTTTTTTTTCCTGACATTTTCTTGGCCTTCATTGCCAATAGTGCCTTCTGGAAAACAGATGGTTGAATCTATTACTAGCAAAAACCCCAACGTGGAGGTCTCTTCCTCCTCTGAAATCTCCTCTGTTGGTAATCCTTCCTAACCATACTGGTGAATTACAAACCTTGTTTCCATTTTACCAACTCAATGGTAAAGACTACCTCCAGTGGTCACAAATGGTGAAGACTTCCCTTAAGGCCAAGGGAAAGCTTTCTCACCTATTAAGACCTGCTCCTGTTGTTTCGAATCCCAAGTTTGAGGCTTGGGATGTAGAGGATTCCTTAATCATGTCATGGCTTTGGAACTCTATGGAATCAGACATTAGAGGCCCTTACATGTTCCTCTCATCTGCTAAGGAGATATGGGATGTTGTTACTCAGTCTTATTCTAAAGTAAATGATGTCTCTTTAATTTATGAGATTAAGACCAGAATCTCATCTATCAAGAAAGGTATGCACTCTGTCACTAAATACTACAATCTAATGAAGAGTTTTTGGCTTGAGTTGGATCATTATCAGAATTTTAAAATGCAGTGTAGTGATGACAGTGTCAAATTACAAAAGTTTGTAGAAAGGGAAAGAATTTTTGAATTCTTAGCAGGTCTTAATGTTGAATTTGACCAACTTCGGGTTCAAATACTTGGTAAAGACCCTTTACCGTCTTTGAATGAGGCCTTTTCACTCATCCGAGCAGAAGAGAGTCGGAGAATTGTGATGTTGGAATCCAAATCTACTAAGAGCTCAGCATTCATGTCTATGAAAACCAACAAAGAAGCCCTTAACCACCACCAACAGAATCCTCAAAATAAGGAAGCTGTCTGGTGCAATTTTTGTGAGAAGCCTCGTCACACTAGAGAGGCTTGCTGGAAGTTACATGGGAAGCCACAGAAAGCACAGAAAGAAGGGGCAAACAAGGATTGGCAGGCCAAAGCCCACTTCACTGAACCTACAAACTCTAGAGATTTTGCTCAAGCTAGATCAGAACCATAAGGACTTAACAAAGAAGAGAATGAGTGCCTAAAGAGCATTCTGAATTCCTTAGAAGGTGCTGTGTGCATCATGTTCATTAGCCCAAGCAGGTGATTTTTCTAATTCCCATGCTCTTAGTGCCTTATTGGTGTCTTCTAGGGATTCTTGGGTCGTAGATTCAGGTGCTACAAACCATATGACTACCTATCATCATTCTTTTATTTCTTATAACCCCTGTCCTAGTAATAGAAAAAGTTAAAGTTGCAGAGGGCTCTCTTACTTAAGGAACCATTCCTTTGTCCCCTAATCTTCTCTTGAAAAGACTACATGTTCCCAAACTTTCTACTAATCTTTTGTCCATTAAAAGATTTACCAGAGACTTGAATTGCTTTGCCATCTTTGATCCTAATTATTTTGTATTTCAGGATCGGGAAGCAAGGAAGATGATTGGGCATGTTAAGGAAAAGGATGGACTCTACCTTATGGAATCTAATAATGGAGACAAAACCTCACATCCCTCCTTGACTTTCATGACCAGAGATACTCTTATTTGGCTTCACCATTATCATTTATGTCATCCTTCTTTTAGTTTATTGAGAACCGTGTTTCCTAATTTGTTTAAAAACAGTGATCCTAACAGTTACCATTGTGAAGTGTGTGAGTTTTCCAAACACTGTCGTACTTCCTTTCCTTTGCGCAATAATAAATCTAAATTTCCTTTTCCTTTGCTTCATTATGATATATGGGGACCTTCAAGGATACCTAATGTGTCAAGAGCTAAATGGCTTGTTACCTCTATTGATTATTGCACAAGAGTCACGTGGGTCTTTCTTATGAAAAACAAATTGGAGGTCAGTGAGATTTTTCCTAATTTCTTTCGTACGATAAAAAAACCAGTTTGGGGTGAGCATAAAAGGGGTCAGGAGTGATAATGCCTAGGAATACATTAATCAAACCTTATCTTCTTTCTTTCACGTGAAGACATTATCCATTTTTCATCTTGTGTTGATATACCTCAACAAAATGAGGTAGCTAAGCGTAAGAATAGACATTTACTTGAAGTCACTAGAGCATTATTATATCAAATGAATGTCCCTAAACACTATTAGGGAGAGGCTGTTTTAACTGGAGTTCACTTGATAAACAGATTGCCTTCATGACCTCTAGAGTTCAAAACACCGGTAGAAATGTTCCATAATTTCTTCCCCAGCTTTAATATAAATAGTCTAACTCTAAGGGTGTTTGGATGTGTTAGTTTTATTCATATTCATGCTCATAATAGGGGAAAACTTGACCCACGAGCCCTAAAGTGCATCTTTGTTGGCTACTCTCCTACACAAAAAGGGTATACATGTTTTCATCCTTCCTCACATAAATTCTTCATTTTGAAGGATATGTTATTTGTTGAGAGTCAATCTTTCTTCCTTAATACTTATCTTCAGGGGGAGACGGGGAATTCAGCGGAAGATAAGTATAGGGAGACTAACTTTTTACTTAATTTATCTTTCCCAAATACACAGACTGAGTCAACCACTTAATTTATCTTTTCCAAATACACAGACTGCAGCAGCTACTACTGTCCCTACACCACCTAACCAATCTGACCAAATAAGCCAGAAAGTGTCCAACCAGCTACCTTATAAAATATTGCACCTATCCTTAACAAGCCTCTCTTAGTCTACTCATAAAGGGATACTGTCCAAATCTTACCAGAGCAAGCTTAAGGATCTAACCCAGAATCAGGTATTGAAATACAAAACCCTGAACTTAATGATTTGTATGTCCCTATAGCTCTTAGGAAGGGTACACGAACATGCACTAAATACCCAATTTCACACTACACTTCACTTGACAAATGTTCTCCAAGCTATAAATGTTTTCTTACAACTCAATAGCAAAAATGAACACTATACTTATACTGTTATCCTTGGTAGCTAATTTTGATTGGCCTATGCAGCAATTTGATGTAAAGAATGCCTTTTACATGGTAATCTAAATGAAGAAGTGTACATGACAGCCTCTCCTAGATTTGAAGATAAGTTTGGGAATAAAATATGCAAATTAAAGAAAGCCTTATATGATCTTAAACAATCTCCTCGGGCATGGTTTGGGAGATTCACAAAGGCTATGCTGGAAATGAAGTACAAGCAAAGTCAAGGAGATCACACTCTATTTATTAAATTTGTTATAGAAAACAAAATGACAACCCTTATTGTTTATGCTGATGACATTATAGTCACAGGTAATGATCTTGAAGAGATGAAATACCTCAAACTTAAACTTGCCCAAGAGTTTGAAATTAAAGATTTGGGGAAGTTAAAATATCTTTTGGGTATAGAAGTAGCTCGTTTGAAAGAGGAAATTTTTCCTATCCCAATGCAAGTATATTTTAGATCTTCTAGAAGAAACTGGAATAATGGGGTGCAAACTGATTGATACACCTATGGAACAAAATCATAGACTAAGTAAGGCCAAAGATGATGAACCTGTTGACAGGGGGAGGTATTAAAGACTTGTGGGAAAACTAATTTATTTGTCACATACCAAACCTGACATAGCATATGCAATAAGTGTAATTAGTCAGTTGATTCACGACCCTAAAAATGTCCATCTTCAAGTAGTGTATAGGGTATTGAGGTACCTTAAAACTACCCCTGGTAGAGGGATTATGTTTAAGAAAAATGACAATAAAACAGTTGAAGCTTATACAGATGCAGATTAGGCAGGTTCAAGCATTGATAGAAGGTCAACTACTGGGCACTGCACTAGGTTTTTGGGCAATCTTATCACTTGCAAAAGTAAGAAGCAATCAATTGTGGCTGCTGAGAAAGAGATTAGAGTTATGGCTCACGGTATATGTGAGCTCTTGTGAATTCTTATCATCTTGAATGATTTGAAAGTTTGGTGGCAAGAACCTATGAAGCTCTACTATGATAATAAGTCTGGCTATTAGTATTGCTCATAACCCGGTACAATAAGACAAAACTAAACACATTGAGATAAATTGGCACTACATTAAAGAAAAATTAAAAAGTGGGCTTATTTACACCCCATACGTTCCCATCACCAAACAAACGGCAGATGTATTGACTAAGGAGTTAGCAAATGCATAATTTCAAGATGTTATAAGCAAGCAGGGAATACAAAACATCTATGCACCTATCAGCTTGAGGGAGAGTGATGAAAATCAAAATAGTAATTTAGGATAAATTATTTCCTAATCATAAAATAGGAAACAAGAGGATAAATGGATATTTACTTTAAGAAATTACTATAAATTAAATAGGGCATATTGCTGGAAATAGGAAATATTTTATCTACCTAAATTAAGCTAATTAAGACTTGTGTATATATTCAAAGGCAATTGTCTTGCAAAATAAGAAAAAAGAAGAGAAAAAAGATTACTTCTTTCTTCATTATGGACCATCTTGATGGTAAAACTTCAGGAACATCGTGTTGCCGTCAAACGATGGCCTGAGCTATTGCCCACTTTCCCATCTCCCTTTTATCAGATTACTGTTTCTTTATCATAAAAGCCAAAAGCTTGGCCACTTCTAGGAATAATGTACCAGTGCTTAAGTGGGCCATCTCCATATACATACCATAGTTCCATTGATCATCATGTGTGACTCGATAATGTGTCTGCTCATTATTATTATTTTGATTATAAAGGGAAAGCACACAAAGACAAACTAGGTAACGAACCGAGAAAACGAAATTCCAGCAATTTCCTCAATGAGGATATGAAGACAACCCATCGGAGGGGTGGGAAAAGCAGGGTATCCAATCCCAAAAGAATAGGCATAGTTTGCCAGCCAATCCGCAAGCCTATTGCCTTCTCTATACACATGCCGAGTTCTGACGAGCCAATCTCTAGAAAGTAGGTTGCGAATCTCCCAAACCAAGGAGTGGTGAAACGGTTGGATATGCGAAGAAGAGGAAAGAATGTTGATGACAACCAGAGAGTCCACCTCTAACTCCACTCTTCGATACCCCAGGTCCCAAGCAAGATGTAAGCCAGAAAACACCCCCATAACTCAGCACACATAGATGTGTAGCGACCAATATGATGGACAAAACCACCTAGCCAATTCCCATTGCAATCCCGAAGCACACCTCCTGCTGATGCAGACAAAGAAGAAGCTTTGAAGGCACCATCTGTGTTCAATCTAACCCAAGTTGGAGGAGGATTGGACCAGCCAGTGACGGAGCCAGGAATTTAAGATAGGGGGCCCAAAAAATAATTTTTTTAAATTTTGGGGGGCCCAGTACAC
>JANKOE010000002.1:34879171-34892281 GCA_026284465.1 Erythroxylum citrifolium | reverse complement strand
GAAGAAGTGTACATGACAGCCCCTCCTGGATTTGAAGATAAGTTTGGGAATAGAGTATGCAAATTAAAGAAAGCCTTCTATGGCCTTAAACAATCTCCTCGGGCATGGTTTGGGATATTCACAAAGGCTATGTTGGAAATGAAGTACAAGCAAAGTCAAGGAGATCACACTCTATTTATTAAATTTGTTGCAGAAAACAAAAATGACAGCCCTCATTGTTTATGTGGATGACATCATAGTCACAGGTAATGATCTTGGAAGAGATGAAACACCTCAAACTTAAACTTGCCCAAGAGTTTGACATCAAAGATTTGGGGAAGTTGAAATATTTTTTGGGCATAGAAGTAGCTCATTAGGAAGAGGGAATTTTTCTATCCCAACACAAGTATATTATGGATCTTCTAGAAGAAACTAGAATGATGGGCTGCAACCGATTGATACACCTATAGCATATAATCATAGACTAAGCGAGGCCAAGGATGATGAACTTGTAGAAAAATGACAGTAAAACAGTTGAAGCTTATACGGATGCAGATTGGGCAGGTTCAAGCATTGATAGAAGGTCAACCACTAGGTACGACACTATGTTTTTGGGCAATCTTATCACTTGGAGAAGTAAGAAGCAATCAGTTGTGGCTAGATCAAGTTCTAAGGCAGAGTTTAGAGCTATGACTCACGGTATATGTGAGCTCTTGTGGATTCATATCATCCCGAATGATTTGAAAGTTAGGTGTCAAGGACCTATGAAGCTCTACTGTGATAATAAGTTGGCTATTAGTATTGCTCATAACCAAGTACGACATGACAGAACTAAACACATTGAGATTGATAGGCACTTCATTAAAGAAAAATTGGAAAGTGGGCTTATTTGCACCCAATACGTTCTCACCGCCAAACAAATGGCACATGTTTTGACTAAGGGGTTGGAAAATTCACAATTTCAAGATGTTATAAGCAAGCTGGGAAGGCAAGACATCTATGCACCTACCAGATTGAGGGGGAATGATGAAAATCTTAACAATGATTTAGGAGAAATTATTTCCTAATCATAAAATAGGAAATAAGAGGATATCATGGATATCTACTTTAGGAAATTGCTATAAATAGGGGAAATTGCTGTACATAGGAAATATTTTAGTTACCTAAATTAAGCTAGGACTCGTGTATGTACTCAAAGGCACTTGTTGTGCAAAGTAAGAAAAAAGATTACTTATTTCTTCACAAGCTATTAGGGACTGAGAGACAACCATTCAAGTGATACAATTTCATCTCCAGAGGGCTTATAAAAGAATGCAGCAATAGGCCAACTTGCCAAACTACAACCTGATTGACAATGATAAATGGCAAGAAGTAACCAAAAGTATGGACCCTTCAATATTGTGATAAAGTGACATACAAGCTTGAATTTCATCTAGCACTCAAATTCAGAACTCATTCACGATGTGTTCCACATGTCTCAACTTAACAAATACATTATGTTAGGATCTTCGGGAGAGAGAGAGAGAGATTTATTCTAGAAGAAAGAACAGTGGGCAGGAGGGCAGTTAGTTATGCTGAGGTGGCAAAGTAGTTAGGGAACCGAATGTACCTGGGGAGGGGAATATTATGTAAGGGGGAGAGAGAAGAGAGGAGGTAGGCAGAAGAAAAGAGTAAGAGTATAGACAGAGAGAATCAACATTCTCCCTGAGGAGCATTACTAGCTCTGGTATAGGAGGTGATCTACGGATTCACCTTGTAATATCAGTGTAGAACACTGATTGCTATCAATAATATACTAATCTCTAGCCTATTAAGCTAGAGGTTCCTAACAATTGGTCCGACCTGCCGGATTTACTAGAAGGGACGATCAGTTTTTGAAGGACTTTCACAAACACCAAAAATATTTAGAGTAACATACCTTGATGCCACCTAAGATGTCCGATAGAGTAGAAATGTTAGAATCCCGCATGACAAATCTGGAGGTTGGAGTGGAGGAAATTCAATCTTCCTTGAGGATGGCTATTGGGGAGATGCAGTGAGCATTGCTGCTGGAAATGAGCAAGATGATGGGCAAGAGACCAGAAGAGGGACAGGGGAGTGATACTGCGGGAACGGGCCCAACGTTGGCGGGTGAAAGAAATACACATCTTCTTCGGCAATCAACTCTGATGGAGCATTCCTACGACACTATGGAGGAATACCGGATGTCAGCACATAAAGTAGAATTGCCGATGTTCGACGGGACTGATCCGGTGGGATGGATTACTAGGGCAGAGGTTTACTTTGAGGTTCACAATACGTCAGAATCGGTGAAGGTTAAACTAGCACTTTCAGGAAGGAGCAACCATACATTGGTTCAACCTTCTAAAGGAGACGACGGAAGAGCTGGACTGGAAAAGATTTAAGGAAGCCCTAGTAGATCGTTATGGAGGAAGACGATTTGATAACCCGTTTGAGGAGTTGTCGGATCTGCGACAAACGGACACCATTGAAGAATATATTGAAGCCTTCGAGTTCATCTCGTCGCAGGTGGGTCGACTACCGAAGGAGCAATTTATGGGATACTTCATGAGTGGCTTAAGAGCTGATATTCGAACGAGAGTACGAACGTTTGGACCTGTGAATAGGTACCAACTGATGAAGATAGCGAGGGCTGTAGAAGAGGAGGTAAATGGCGAGCTGGGTGGTGTCGACGGTGCTGGTTCACGCACACGCATCTGGTCTCCACAACGAGGAAATAGGAGCAATTTTCGGGTCAACCCAACCCATCACCGTGAGATGGAGGCTCCAAACCCAACGGGTCAAGAGCGATTTTCATGCGGTATTGGAGCTGTGAGACACCGAGCACCTGCGGGAGCTCCATCCGACCAGCATGCACAGCACCGAATGTCCACTCCACCAACAACAACACCCACCAGGCGGTCGGAAAGTGATCGGAGGGGGCTGACAGAAAAAAATAGGGGGTTGCGTCATCTGTCCTACCAGGAGCTCATGGACCGTAAGGCAAAGGGCTTATGTTTCAGATGTGGGGAGAGGTTTCATCCTCTTCATCAGTGTGCTGAAAAACAGCTGAGGTTACTGATCTTGGATGACAATGAAACCTTGGATGAAAATGGAGAAATAATTGCATTGGAAGCATAAGCTGAGGAGGAGAATGATATAGCTCTAGAATGTCGAACCATGGAGGTGTCGGGAGTGAATGGAGCACTTTTACAGGAGAATAAACCCATGCATTTGGCTGGAAAGTTACAGGGAGCACCAATTGTTATTCTAGTAGACAGCGGAGCCAGCCATAACTTCATCTTTCCTGAGTTGGTGAATGGGTTGGGGCTGACCGTAGGGACAAGCAAGACATTGGAAACCAAGCTTGGGGATGGCCATCGGGTGACTACTCAAGGGAAGTGTTTGGAAATTCCTATTCGGGTGGGAGACTTAGAGTGGAAGATTGATGCTTATGTCCTTGATTTAGAAGGAATGGATATGATCTTAGGGGTTGCTTGGTTACAAACATTAGGAAAGGTCATGGTGGATTGAAAGGAGATGTCCATGCAATTCCAACATGAGGGATGACAGGTCCAACTTGGTGGCAATGCAGGACTTCAGATTACACTGAGGAGAGGCAATGGGAACCACGAAAATGGAGGCTCAACCCAGCAAGGGTTGGTCAAAGGGAAGGGCCAAACAGTGGCACAAGCTACAGGGGAGGATGCATATGTGAACTGGAGTCATTTTCCTCACTTCAGCCTTGAGGACTAGGCTGCTCTTCCAAGAGGGGGCAATGTTGGGATCTTCGGGAGAGAGAGAGAGAGATTTATTCTAGAAGAAAGAACAGTGGGCAGGAGGGTAGTTAGTTATGCTGAGGTGGTAAAGTAGTTAGGGAGCCGAATGTACCTGGGGAGTGGAATATTATGAAAGGGGGAGAGAGAAGAGAGGAGGTAGGCAGAAGAAAAGAGTAAGAGTATAGACAGAGAGAATCAACATTCTCCCTGAGGAGCATTACTAGCTCTGGTATAGGAGGTGATCTACGGATTCACCTTGTAATATCAGTGTAGAACTCTGATTACTATCAATAATATACTAATCTCTAGCCTATTAAGCTAGAGGTTCCAAACACATTCCAACAAGGAAGTTAGCTCTTCCAATTTGAGGTCAGAGTTGATAGCTGAAGAAAAAGTTTCACGCGCTAAGCTGGAAAGGAGGTTGGTGAAACACCATAACAAGTTAGTCAGTGAAGTTTTCGGCAGTTAGGAGACAACGTAGTCCCAACTTGGGAGTTTTTATCTGATTTTCGGCAACAGTTTCCTATGACAAGGTTCTATAAGAGGGAGCTATTGCTATACTTTAATTCTGGAGTGGAGTGGAGTGTTGGGATCAATGAAATGAAATTGTAGCTTGCTATGTCTTTTACCGAGAGGAAGCTGCTATGTCATTTTATTTCTTTACTTGAGTATTTGTTGTAGCTGGTCATTACACGTGCCACTAGCGTATTGATCACTGTTTAAAAGGCCATTATCAAGTTGTTAATCCAACATATATATATGGTGCAACAAACTCTAAAAAATCTATCGAATGAGATATAAATTTCAGTCCCTTCTCTTTCTTCTAGATTCTTCCTTGATTTTATTCTTTTTACTTAAGTGGTATCAGATTAACTAGTGCTCTGTTCCTACCTATTTCCATGGTTATTTCTACCTAAAGCAATCTTGGTTCTGTTTATAAAGTGACCTTATGCCATGAAGTTTGATAGGATGCTTATTTGTCTTTAGAGCTGAACTTGTCTCATATACAGTGCATTGATTGCAACTTATTTTGATAAATGTATTTCTCTAGGCATTTGATTTTTTTAGTCATCTTTATACTATTATTAGTATCATCATCATTTTTATCCATGTATTTTCAACACACAAAAACATGTTTTTTATTAGGGTAACAAAGACTGGAGTTCTTAAGTTAAAAATTGTTATGATGTGGGAGATCATCCTGTTCTTCTTCATCATTGTTGCCCTTAGATTATCCTCCATCTAATCAGCACTCTATTTCTTCATCCTGATCTGCTGTAACGCAGATCTCTTATTCACTTTCTAATCTTATTTTTCCTTTTATCTGTCGTTGCCAACTACATGGAAGTCATAATTATTGCTTTTTTTGGGCACAAAAGAATTTTAGCTGTCATGTGTTTATGACAAGTGTTCAGGGAGTTAAATTAAGCTGAATAATTTCAGATTTTACATCTCAAAAGTGAAGTACACTGACATTTTTTAATTCATAATCTAACTAGAAAATGGAGTAATCTTCAGAATACTTTTTGATAGTTTTTTATTTCCAAGTGGAGGATTTTAGCTGTCATATGTTTATGATTAGTATTCAATGAGCTAAATTAAGCTGAATAATTTCAGATTTTACATCTCAAAGGTGAAGTATATTGATGTTTTTTCATTCATAATTTAACCAGACACTGGAGTAATCTTCAGAATATCTTTTGATAGTTTTTTATTTCCAAATGGTTGGAAATTAACTCCTTGGTGCGGCAAAGATAATGTGTCATATTATTGTCTTTTCCTTTCTTTTCCTACATTCTTTTCCCTGTTAAAGTCTTGATACTACTTTTACAATGCTCATTTATAGGTTGGTGGCTTGGGAGACGTAGTAACTGGTCTCGGTAAAGCACTCCAAAAAAGAGGACACCTCGTCGAAATCATTCTTCCCAAGTATGATTGCATGCAGTATGAGCGCGTTAAAGACTTGAGGGTATGCCCTCCATTTGAGATTTGGGTAACAGACAGAACAGTTTTGTGAATAGTTGTCTCGCATGATTGGTTGTGCAGGCCCTAAATGTTGTTGTGGAATCATATTTTGATGGCAAGCTGTACAAGAACAAAATCTGGGTTGGCACAGTTGAAGGTTTAGAGCTCTTTATGTTGCTCATTCAGGGTTATCTTGCGATATGCATTTTTATTGTATTTTGATTGTAATTTTTATTGCATAGGTCTTCCGATTTACTTTATTGAGCCTCATCACCCTGACAAGTTCTTCTGGAGAGGACAATTTTATGGACAGCATGATGATTTCAGACGTTTTTCATTTTTCAGCCGTGCAGCACTTGAACTGCTTCTCCAAGCTGGCAAAAGACCAGACATAATCCATTGTCATGATTGGCAGACTGCTTTTATTGTATGATTAACTTTTGTCTCGTTGTCTGTTTGTTTTTCTTTTCCATATCCTCATTTTATTTCACTGAAGTAAAGAAACTTTCTATTTGCTATTTTAGGCACCACTTTATTGGGACATCTATGCCCCCAAAGGACTAAATTCAGCTAGAATTTGCTTTACATGTCACAACTTTGAGTATCAAGGGACTGCACCTGCGTCAGAACTGGCATCTTGTGGACTTGATGTCCACCAGCTAAACAGGTCAGATAGAATGCAGGACAACTCAGCACATGATAGAGTAAATCCTGTTAAGGTATTCCAATTGCTTATTGAAATATCAATACCTTACTGTTTAGAACCAGTATAAGCCACGTACCATTATTCCTTTTTATTCAGGGTGCGGTAGTCTTCTCAAATATTGTGACAACGGTATCACCAACCTATGCACAAGAGGTGCGGACTGCTGAGGTATGGACTTGGTGATCTGGCATAAGAGCCACAAACATTTGACTTTATCTCCTCTTCCACGTATAGGGGATTAGCCTGTCTAATAAATGATGTGACAAGCAATGTTAACTGATTGACCTTTCTGATAGCATGCCTTGGCTAGAAAAATTCTAATTTATATTAATATTAATACTTCCCCAAGAGATTGTTGGATGTTCTGGTGTCAAGTGGTCTGTCTATGGTGTTATTTTTGCAAGTAATTGCGGTTGCAAAGCTTGAAGAGTTGGTCATTCCACTTGGACCCTGGCAGTAACATATTGGGATCAATTTTTGACTGATGTGTTTTCTACATGTCTTTGTAAATTTGGCTTAGTGCAATAACATGAATTAGAAGACTACTTTTGCATATGTAAAGACAAAGAGAGATTGGAGAAAATTTGGCTTAAGCTTATGATTAGCTTAGCCCTAGTATATATACATATTAATATCTTAGAAGTATATTTACAAGTTTTTCCTTATTCATAACAGAATTTAACACATTTTATACTGCAACATAAATTTCTTCAGTTCTATGAAACAACAATATAATCAAAGTTTGCCAAGTCGCTCATCCAAGGCTTGAATTTTGAAACTTGTCATACTCATTCTATGATACGTATAATGCTCATTCTATGATACGTATCCCATATGGTTGAGGGAAAAGATAACAAAGGGAGAGGTAAACATTCTAGATGAGCTTTGGCTGTTGTACCCTATTTTATCTTTGTCCTTACAAGATAGACTTTCAAGGTGTTAAAAGTCAAGTCACACATAATAATCCTCTGCAGGCAAAGTTCCATGCATACTGTTCATAAATTTCTTGAACTGTTTCTTTAAAATAGTACTTGAGAGGAGACTGTACCAGTGATTTACAATTGATGCCAGGGATGCAGATGTTGTGATGTGAAAACAAGAATAAACTGGATAGTCAGGTTTGAGGTCTCTTTAGTGAGATGTTAAACTTTGGAAGTCATCTATTTTCCGGGAGAACATGTCCTATTTGTGAAGGATGATAGAGTTGGTAGACTCTGGAATAGAATCATTTGTGTTGTGTTAGACCAAAGTACATGAGAATGTATTGTATTGTTCTTGCTGTTAACTGAAGGCTTTGTAAACATGTGTCGATTTTTTCCTTGATAGTGTGGGAAAGGTCTCCATTCTACTCTCAACTTTCATTCAAAGAAGTTCATTGGCATTCTCAATGGAATCGATACAGATGCATGGAATCCTGCTACTGATTCTTTTCTTAAAGTTCAGTACAGCTCTAATGATCTTCAAGGGAAAGAGGAAAATAAAATGGTTACCAGAAGGAACCTTAGGCTTTCGACTTCAGACGTCAGACAGCCATTGGTAATTTTAGTCGAGTTTTTGTAGAAATTTTGAAATTTGTTTAATCTTCCTGCATTTTGTTGTCAATTGGATCATTAGTGTCTGATAGATCGAGCTAGTGCCAAGTCTGGCAGATCAATGGAGCTATTCTTCATGCAATTCATCAAGCATGAATTACGAAACATTGAACCAGGTCTTTTCCTTAGGATGAACTTTTTTCATCCTTTTATCATGTGCTTGGAAAAGAATAAATAGTATAGGGCCATTTTGAAAACCCTGAGTAAACTGGGACAAGATTTTCGGATTTTATTCCAAATACTTACTATGACAGAATATGATAAAGGTTTGAAATCCTGTTTGTCTATATAGTTTATATGTTGCATCATATTGACCATCTGATGGCATTCCATTTAATTCTTGTCTCTTCATGAATAATGAAAGATTTTGTAACGGTAGATCCATGAAAAAAGTTTACCAATATACAAGTGGAGCTAGCTGATTGATTGTTGTATTCCATTCTACTTCTGAGAGAATCTTGAGCACTTACTGTTTTCTGCAATCCTGCCCTATTTGTTTATCATTCTCTGTTCTCTGTGTGTGTGCATATGTGAGTCTTCACATGATTTTGGTAGGTAGGCTGCATAACAAGGTTAGTGCCACAAAAGGGTGTACATCTTATTAGACATGCAATATATCGAACACTGGAGTTGGGAGGACAGTTCGTACTTCTTGGCTCAAGCCCAATCGAACATATTCAGGTGATAGCAAACAGTTCTTTTTGCACCTTAAGTTGGATATAATCTTTGCTTCTGCACCTCTAATGCAAAAGCATGTAGAATCTTGGTCAATGCTTGTCCCTGATTGGCCATTCATTCACCAAAGGTGCATTTTCAAATTTATCGAGTGTATCTTTACCTCCTTTTTCATTTTTTGCAGAGGGAATTTGAGGGTATTGCAAATCATTTTCAGAATCATGATCAAATTCGGCTAATATTGAAGTTTGATGAATGTCTTTCCCGGCGTATTTATGCAGCATCTGACATGTTTATCATCCCATCTATCTTTGAGCCATGTGGCCTAACCCAGGTATAACCAACAAGATTCCTCGGGCAAATTTTTTATATCGACAGACTTCCAGAATGTTGACTAAAAGAGAAAATTGAAATTAGTAAACTCGAATATAGTTGTAAACCATCCCTTTTAATAGTTGTAAACCATCCCTTTGGACTACCTTTTAGTGATATACTGTTGCCTCGGTTGTATATTGGGAACCAAACATCTTACAGATCCAGTGCGTCATATGAAGTGATAGTGCCTGCTTTCGATTTTTTTCTGTATGTCTGCAGATGATAGCAATGAAGTATGGTTCCATACCCATAGCAAGAAAAACCGGTGGGCTAAATGACAGGTAGCAAACTGACTTTAGATGCATTTGAGATCAATGGTTAGAAAATAGTTTTCTAACTCTAATTCTTTGATTACATTCATGCACAGTGTTTTTGATATTGATGATGATACAATCCCTCTGCATTTCCGGAATGGATTTACATTCCTGAATCCGGATGAACAGGTCAATAATGATTGACAAAGTTACTATTTATTTACTTTCATCTTGATATTTGAGCTAGCGATTCTACTAAAACAAGTAATATCTGTTTTGCAACCACTTTTATCTGTTAATGTTGGACAGGGCATGAACATTGCTTTAGAGCGGGCATTCAGCTACTACAGGAACAACCCTAAAGTATGGAAAGAACTGGTCCAGAAAGACATGAGTATAGATTTCAGTTGGGAGTCTTCGGCATCACAGTACGAGGAGCTCTACGCCCAGTCAGTAGCAAGAGCAAGGGCAGCCGCAATGGCAAATCGTGGATGGTCATGACTAATGAGGCATTAGAAAGAGACCAAGACTGCAGTTTGATAACTAAACAGAGGTTGGAACTGGAAGCTGCGTGTTGTGTGGTCAAACCAATTCGCTTTTTTTTTTTTTTTTCCTTTTTTATACAAGCATACAGGGTCAATTAGCATATCTTGCTCCATAACACATCTTGTAAATTGTAGGGCATAGTAGTCATCAATAATGAAAGTTGCAACAATAAAATTTTGCAAGGCACTCAAATTCAATTCGAGATTGGATTGGATTTCAAAGTTATGGTTTTTACCTAATAGAACTACCACTTAACCAAATAGAAATAGAACTAGTAAGTGGAATTTAACAAAATTAGCCAATCAAAGAGGCATTTACTTAACCAGATAGATATAGAACAATTTTAAAAACTTGTTTAATTATGAGTTGGTTGACTCAATTTAATCAGTTGATTTTTTAAAAACTCTTCTACAGAAACATTGGACCCTTTAATTGATTTAGCTAATGACGCTGAAGGGCATCCCTTTCTTTAGGAATGTTGAGAAAACGATTGCTTGTCTTCTGTCCTACTCCTGCATAATATGCCCTTCCGGTCCTTTACATTTTTTTTGCTGTAATGTAAACATGGACCGAACTAATACCATTACCCCAACATATCTCTCTTCTCTTGTCGAGGGAATAATTCCCTCCGGGCCCTAGCCAGCAGCGTTGTATCTACTTCATAATATTCATATCTTTATAATTTTTTTAAAATTATGTTCTCCCAAATTATCTTATATATTAATAGTTAATTTTACCGAGCATCTTTAATAAACATAAATTACTGTATGCTAGGCAAATTAGCTAATATAATCAACTTAACTGCTAATAAAATGAACTAACAACTAATAAAATGATATATTTGCCACGGATGACTCGACGTCCCATATGAAATGTCATCTTAAGCAAATCTGTCAAAATCTTACACTTGTAAAGATTCCTGATCAAAGACAATCTGTCATTCAGAATGATGCTAGCATTACAATTTTATTTACACAACTCCGACACTACAAATACTTCTTGTTCAAGAACAGTCACGAAAATATATACTGTACGGACTCAACAATGATAAAGAAGACTCACAAACACGATTTTCTATAAGCACATGAGTAATTTCTACTAAATTTTCTATTTTGTTTGATAAAACACGCTTTAACACTATAAGGCAATGATGGCTGTAGGATCTTCATCTGCTCCAATGAAATATGAATTCAAACAAAATATTTTGCAAGTGATAATTTGGTCTAGTCATTTGAAGCCAAATGTTTCTCATAGGTCTTTGAGAACAGTAAGATATCATCGATATAGATCAATTCACTGCTGATGAAAGGCTCATAGATTTTCGTCATGAACAGACTGAAGCTGTCCAGAATCTTAAGCAAATTTGTTAGAATCTTACGCCTATAAAAATTTCTGATCAAAGACAATTTGTCTTTCAGAATGATGCCTAGCATCACAGCAGGTACTTCTGATTTATAGGAGATGGATACGTTGAGTGAATATTTGGAAAATTCGAAGAGAATGAGATCCAGTTTATGTCAGTCATCATCATGAACATTTCATAAGGGATGTCAACCTATGTGAACCAGGCTGTGAGATTTGTCTCAATCTTGAGTCAGACAGTGATGATGATGATCGCTATCCTTACAACTCTGACCACTGATAAATCTCTTACAGAAGATTCGAGTTCTCAGTCAGATCATACTGATGCTAGTTCTAACGAATCTACCAATACATCTGAAGTTTCTGTAGAATCTACAAGTACTGAACCTTTCAGACCTGAACCAACACTTCAAGCTTTGCCTCAATGTACTGATGCTGGACCAGAAATTAGTGAAGCTAAATCTACAGGTACTGAACCTTTCAGACCTGTACCAACACCTCAAGCTCAGCCAACTGCACAGGCTACAATACAGACTGGAATAGGAGGATCAGATTCACCTTCCGTATGTGAAGATACGAGCAGGGCCTACCCTAGGCAAGGGTAGGGTGGGCACCTGCTCAGGACCCATCCTTATAAATGATAAAATAAAGCCTATTTTATCTTAATAAAAAATAAAAGGTAACAAAATAGAGCCTACACTTGACCTTATAAAAAATAACAAAAAAGACTCATATTTTATTTATGTTTATTCTATATCAAAACTAAAAAATAGGCAAAAATAGATTTTTTTTCCCCTTTATCCAAGGCCTATAAATTATTAGGAACGGCCTTGGATATGGACTGGATTATAAGGATTGTTGACTCCAATGTTGAATATCCACCTGGAAGCAATCTATCAGGCTCATACATTCTGATCGGTACAGATACAAACAGTAAAGCATCATGTTCTGTGCAAGAATCAAGCTTGGGTTTCTGCTTTTTCGAACTCCATGCCAACAGCTAAGGGAGCACGCACCCCAGAGCTCCCAACATACCTCATCTGTAGACTATAGACGTAGGCTGGTGGGTGGGTATTTAAAGGTACGGATTCCTATTTCCTTATATCGGGTGTCTAAATCCTTAGTTTGATTGGAGATTCAAGATTCTGTGCAGGTTCAAATTACCTTTTTTCATTAACATGTTCTGTCACATGAATATCTGTTCATTTATTTTGTGTAGGTTGCATTTATTGGATACTTTGTTTAACATTCGTCTATTTTGTATGGATTTCATTTATTATATAGATGAATATTCATAAAACAAGTAAGATGTTATATTTCTAACTTGTCACTCTCTAAACCGCTCAACTTCTAAGTCATTTGATGTTACGAAGCCATTAAGGGGCTTCCACTTATACCCTCGCAAAATAATTCGAGAGTTGTTGAATGCAATGGAATGGAACTTGATATATATGTGGTTCTGTCTGATTCTGATGGAACTGGGCGCTGCTGCTAGGATCCATGGGATTGGTTGACTTTGGCACAGAAATACCTGTAAAACGATAAGGCACACTGGAGGTTGACTGCCGATAGGCCCCTCCGACGCTCAAGTTAGTCCTTTTTTGAGTTTTGGTGGCTAGGAATAAAGAATAATAGGGTTCTGAAAGTCGTACCTTTTTCATGATTAGATAATGAACTTATATATGAAAAATACTTGCTAGGTTTAGGACTTCCCTTATGAGTAGGAAGTCACCATCTACGAATGGGCCGTCTATGCCTGGGCCTGGGTCTATGCCTAGCACGACCGACCTAACCATAAGCCCCTTACTCCTCGAGTCTGATCCTGTAGAAGGGTCGGAGGAGTACATAAAGATTGTGCAGCTCAGTTGTTTGACAGC
>JANKOE010000002.1:34809354-34825925 GCA_026284465.1 Erythroxylum citrifolium | reverse complement strand
TAATTAAAAATAATTTATCTTTAAGTTTTATCTAATATGTAATTATTATCAGTGATAAAAATATAACTACATTAACAATTAAATAGGTTTTTGTTTTTATTTGAAAAAAAAAAACTAAAAATGAAAACTAAAGATAGCAAAAGAAAAATAAAAGTAGAATCAAACGCTCCAATAATTATTAAAAACTATAACAAATATTTTAGTCTTTTTGGTAATTATTCTTTTGTCATTTTAAATATATATTTTCAAACTAAACATTATAAGTCATCAATAAAAATTCTTAGGAATAAACCAATCAAAATAATATTAATTTTATTTCATTCTTATCAACGGTATTCTTAAAAATAATCTATCTGTTTCTTACTTATGCTACCGTGAACCCAAAGGTTGCAAGAGTTTTAAGACAGAATTGGCATATTGTATATCAATGCTACCCAACGAATCAAAACCCTTTGGTTTTCATTGCCAGTGAAGATTTCTTAAGATCAAATGATGCTTTCTATCAAATGTACCTAAAATGCATTTGACCAAAATTTAAGATAAAAGAGCACATTTTCCAATCGTGCATACATCCAATGAGTGTTCTGAATCTGCTGTTTCCTTCCCGGTTCTGTTCGCTTTCAAGTCCTAGATGAACAGTATGAAGACATCTCCCCTTCTAATTATCTTCAGACTTTCAGTTTTCTAAGGCAAGACAACACCTCATTCATGTGTGGTCGATCTTCAGGGTTTGTGTTGGTGCAGAGCAACGCTAATTTCAATAGCTCTCTCAGTGTTTCTTCCTGCTTGGAATAATTCACGGTCATCAATGGATCCAAGATTTGAAGAAGTCCGTTGGCGCCATTGTCAATGGCTTTGTTGACGAGTAGTGGGAGACTGATCGGTATCCCATCTTCTTCTGTGACCCCAGTTGGCCTTATTTTCGTTAAGAACTCCATTACTATGATCCCATAGCTGAAGACATCTACTTTTGTTGTGACTTTGCTCATATATGCAAATTCTGTAAAAACCAGAGGATGCTGCGATTTAGCGCAAAATAAATTTGGAAAAACGAATCAAAATGAAGCTTGGAGCATCGAACTGTCCAGAGAAAGCAGATGACAAAATAAGAGATAAAACAGGTGCTTATTGCTTATTGTACACATTTTCGAGCAGGTTGTTGTCATCCCCTAGAAACAGCGAATGTAAAAACATCATGGTAGGACCTGGAATTTATGTTAAGCAGTTCTCTATAAAATCTTGTTATACTCTGGAACTTCTAAATTCATTTTGATGATAACTGACAAATAACACAGGTGTATCAGCGGCAGTGACAACTTTGCCAAGGAAAAGTGGACTTAGCCTTTGAAAATAAAGGAAATGAATTGCTTACCTGGTGCTAAGTAGCCAATGGTTCCTCCAAAAGCTGATGTTGAGGAAAGATTGCTTCCATCCTGGAAATGAACACCCAGTATTCGAGCAGTTCCAAAGTCGCTGACATGAGCTATCCATTTATCATCTAACAGAATGTTGGAAGGCTTCAAGTCACAATGAACAATGGGGAAATCATAGCCACAATGCAAGTAATCCAATGCATCTGCGACTGAAATGCACACATTTATCCTCTCAGATAGTGTCCACCTTGACCGATCAACCCAAGGTTCATGTATGATGGTCTCCAGGCTCCCATTCTGCATGTATTCCAGAACTAAAGCTTTTAGCTTAGAACAATCCCAGGCATAGCCAATTATCTTTACGAGATTCCTGTGCCTCAATTTGCTCAATGTCTTGACTTCCCTGTAGAAGCACTTATCAGATTCTGCTGAGAACTGCTGCAGATTCAACTTCTTTATAGCTACAACTTGTCCATCTTCCAGTTGACCTTTGTAGACCGTACTCAACCTGCTGGCGCCAATTATATTCTCATTGGAGAACAAACTGGTAGCATCTTCTAATTCTTTTTGATCAAACCTTTTGAGTTCCAATGCAGCAGTAAATTCTGGCACCACGCCATTTTCTATTTCTGTTGTAGATTTTCTACTACGTTGGAGGAGCACTAAAACGATGAATACCATAACCAGAAGCGCAAAACCTAATCCAAGGCCAAGGAGAATCCATTTCTTAGAGAAGGCTTTAGAACTCCTCTTGTAGCAAAAACCAAGATCTTTGGTTCCACAGAGAGCAAGGTTTCCAGCCAAACTTGATGCATTAATGCTTCTAAAGACACCAGTCCGAGGAACAGGACCCTCAAGTTGATTGGAAGAGAGGTTAAGGTGTTTCAAGTTAGAAAGGTTGGCAAATTGCTCAGGAATTTGGCCTGTCAGATGATTCTGAGAAAGATCTAGGGTGTTTAGATACTTAAGTTGTGCCAACTCTTTAGGAATTTGACCATTTAAATTGTTCCCAGAAAGGTTCAAACTGGCAAGCATCTGCATCTGTGAATACGCTTTACCTGGAATTGAACCTGATATTTGGTTCCTTGACAGATCAAGAGAGAAGAGATTTCTGCAACCTTCAAGTGATTTCGGAATGACACCTGACAGATTGTTGTTTGAGAGATCAATGGCTTGTATTCCTTGCAGCATTCCAAGCTCATCTGGGATGCTCCCCTCCAAGAAATTATATGACAAGTTAAGGTATATCTGCATCGTTTTCATACTTGCCATTACAGACCCAGGAATTGATCCTTTCAGATGGTTGTGAGAGAGATCAAGAGTCATGAGTCGATTAAGATGACCAATACTCACTGGAATGGACCCGTTGAGCTTGTTGCCATGGAGATCCAAGTATGAAAGCATATCGAGTTTTGACACTGTGTCTGGAATTGGACCTGTGAGCCTGTTAATTGCTAGATTGAGAAGAGTTAGTTGTTCCAATTCAAAAATGCTCTCTGGTAGTGCTCCTTCTAGAATATTTTCATGCAGGGCAAGCCCTTGTAGGTGTGAAAGCCTGGACAACTCCGGAGGGATTTGGCCTGAAAAACTGTTTCCAGAGAGTGACATCTTAATCAGTAGGCTCAAGTTGCCAATCTCTGGTGGGATGCGCCCTGCTAACGAATTGAAGCCCAGGAGCAATGTGCGGAGATTATAGAGTTTGCCAATGCTTGGTTTCACTAATCCACTGAAATTGTTATGGGCCAAACCTAAGGAACGAAGTTGGGAACAATCATAAAGGTCATCAGGTATTTCCCCTGCCATTTGATTGGCTCCCAGAGAAAGAAATGTCAGGTTATGCAATTGTCCCATACCTCGAGGGATTTTTCCTGAAATTCTATTATAGGTTAAATCAATTGCCAGAAGTTGGGTGCAATTCGTGATGCTGGAAGGAATGAATCCCTCAAGAATGTTGTTATTTAGGCTAAGGTTTTTCAAATTCGAAAGCATTCCAATCTTTGATGGAAGCTTCCTGGTGATGAAGTTGAAGCCCGCGGAGAAGTATTCTAAACTTGTCAGGTTTGTTATCCCTGAAGGTATCTCCCCAGTTAACTGGTTTGAGTGCAGTGTCAAAACCCTTAATGACCGCAAAGATCCTAGACTTTGAGGAATCGATCCAACTAACTGATTCTCAGAAAATCCTAAGTGGGTCAAGGATTTCAAGTTGAATAAGGAGAGAGGGATAGTGGAATTCAGGTTGTTCTTGGACAATCTCAATGTTTCTAAGTTGGTCAAATTTCCAAGCTCAGAGGGAATGGCTCCACTAAGCTGATTTATGTACAGTTCAAGATTGACGAGCTTCTTGCAAAGGCCTAGTTCAGGAGGGATTTCTCCAGTGAGAGAATTTTCGAACAAGAGAAGGTACTGCAAGTTAAGTAAGTTCCCAATTTCTCTAGGAATTACACCAGACAAAGAGTTTTGGCTCAGGTCTAAAGTTTGCAAAGCTTGCAACTTTCCAATTGAAGCAGGTATTGGACCAAGTAAGTTATTTCCATATGCCAAAAGAGTTTCAAGATTGACCAAGTTGCCCAAGTTTTCTGGTATTTTGCCAGTTAGATTGTTAAACATCAGACTTAACTCTACTAAGGTGGTCTGGTTAAAAATGCTTTCTGGAATGCTTCCATCCAAGAAATTATGACCTACGCCTAAAGCCTGCAGGTTCGGAAGATACCCTAGTTCTGCTGGGATTGGACCGGTTAGAGAATTGTTATAAAGATTCAATACAGTCAACTGGGAGCAGAGTCCCAGCTGAGCTGGTATGTGTCCTGTGAATAAATTGGAGGTAAAGTCAAGAACCTGGAGGTTTGAAAGGTTTCCAAGAAATGGAGATATGACACCCTGAATTTGCGTTTCAAAAAGGATGAGGGAAATGACACGCTGAGAGGAATCACAAGCAATGCCCGACCAGTTGCAGTGATGAGTTGCATGCGTCCAGTCAGTGAGTGCTCCTAATGGGTCACGAGTGGTGGCATTCTTGAAGGCCCTTAACACCTCAACTTCAGTTTCCATGGCTGCTTCTGTTGATAGAACAGAGACCACGACCAAAAAGAGAACAAGCACGTGAAAAGAAACCTTTTGGAACCCCATTTCCGTAGAAATTGGTTGGAACTAATATGACAGAAAAAGATAGAACGGAAAATAATAATATGATATGAGAAAAAGATAGAACTGGGAGGGTCTTACATATACAATGGAAAATAATAGCATGATTGGATCTTTTGTTGACCCACGAATCCTTGGTCAATATTAAAACGAGTAAACGGTGTGATCATGTGAATCTTCTTTGATTTATGTAACGTTGAGCTTCAAGTCTACCATTAAGACAAGACAGACGTTTGACTATCCCGTGATAGATATGGGCAACATGCCACTACCGACCGAGGATGGCTGACAGAAATGTCTTCATGGGGCCCATTCATATTGTACATCTTGCATTTCGACCTAACTCGATCTTACCATTCCATATCAACGTAAGCTTACGTTCCTTCTTTTTGTTTGAAATGCAACGTAAGCTTACCTACTCTTATGGTTTACGAGCGGTTTTATATTTTTCAACTTTGATTAGCCTATAGTTATGGTGTTACCTGACATTAATATCTTATTTTGGATACCTTCAAAGCAAAGATTACGCAAGAGAGTCAAAGTGATGAAAAGTATTCGATCTAGGATACGACAAAAGGATCTAAAATAAACCACGCGATGTTGACGATAAGAGAACAGGCAGTGCAATGTCGACTGGTGTTGACGATAAGAGAACAGGCAGTGCAATGTAGATTGTAGACAATGTACAAGTTGCAAAATAGGTGACAGAAAGTCGGGTTGGCAGCCACTGATAGTCCACCACCCACGGAGTGGATAACAGCACATAGAGTTGAGATGATGGACCAGAATCCAGAAGATTTTGGTTATGATGGGTCCACTGGTTTTGCGCTTTTTGGATTTCTATTAGGTGAGGAAACGGGGCACTAGACTAGACTTGAAGGAATCCAAATTAATAATAAACTCCAAAGCATTATTATACTACGTGATTAATTTTAAGATCACGTGATTAATTTTAATTTGGTTTATTACTCCATTCTACCTCAACTATTATACTACGTGATTAATTTTAAGATCTTTAAAAACTCCAAAGCATTCTTATTTATTGACCTTAATTTATTGAAATTCGTCTATCGTTATATTTTTTGCCCATCGTCATTGTTGTTCATTCCTGTCGTCACCCCTATTCATCCTTGTCGATCGTCAAATCTATGAGTTTAGATCTTCTGTCTAATATTATGGTATCTTATTATGTCCAATAAATCTCAATCATTTATTTATATAAGTCCCGCATGGGACCCGCATAAAGCCTGCGTGAATCCCGCAAAATAAATGACTGAGATTTTATGAGACAGAATAATATTAGACAGAAGATTTGGACTCCAAATCTATTGCCCCTATTGAGTGTCATCCCTGTCGTGTTATTGCTGTTGTTTTAGTGTGCCATTGAAGTTAGTCTGGGATCTAAGTCCTTGTACTTAATCGTAGTCAAATCATTTGCTTGGATACGTATTATGGATTCTCATCCTGTGAACTAGTCATTCTTTTCGCAGGCATTGTCATTGTCTTTAATTTAGAGTGTGCCATAACATTGATGGAAAATGAAATCATGGTATTTGTTGAAATGCATCTTTACAAATTAAGGCTACTACAATAAGCTAAGCTTTTAGTCATTAAAAAAAAAGGAAAGTATTTACTTGAGAATATAATCACAAACACGAGCACAAATTAAGTTGTGTTGGTGTTGGATATTTTTTAAGACTAGCTTATGGAGCGCTATCCGCCGTCAAAATGCTCTTTTCCTGTTATATCTTTTCTTTCTAAAGCCAATAGTTTCAAACTTTTTGGATTAACCTAGGCTTAATTTGACTTGGAAATTTTGTGCTAATCCAAAGATTGATCTACCTTGAACTCGGGCTAGCTTTCTTGAAATTTGATCGAGTTTTAAACTAGGGTTTAAGCTTGGACATTAAGGTCCAAGTTTGACTCCACCCATTGTAATTCTTACTTTTCAGTGAAGTGATAAGTACCACCAAAACTTAATTTGCATTAAAAAGAAATTAATTGATTAAAACTAAAATTAAATTAAATTAAATTAATAGATGAAAATGCCATTAGCCATAATTAAGCAAGTATAACAAGAATTAATCTAATGTAATAAAAATAATTAAACTAGAACTTTCTTGATATGACCTTGTGCCTTTGAATTGGATCGTTAAAATCTCCTAATGTAATGAACTATCACTTTCCAGTGTATAGCCATCTATCCCTACAATTATTAACTAATATCTTTCTTTGATTAACACATTTGGTAACACCTTAAAACATGATATCGCATAAAAGATTATCCTGACACTAAAAGTATCACGTAGGTAGATTCTTAATACCCTATTCAATTCAATTCTCAATATAGGTGCCTAAGTCCATCTACATATAAGTTCTTTTGACAATGTCTATATATAAGTTTAGATCAAGTTTAAGCTTTCGCTTGTATCTAATCAACATTACGAATAACACACTTTTCTTTCAATCATAATACCTTTCATCATCATCCTAGTAAAATAAACTAGACATTTAATATTTCTCTTTATTACAAAAGGTTGTAAGATGTGTATTCTAAGGTTCTTCCCTTTTAAACGAGTCTAACCCTAATTACAAGATAAAAAGAAGTGAAACTAAACTATTATAAGGTTTCCATGTCTTTTTAGAAAGGTATTTCTATCACAAACACAGTTTGAGACATGATTATGTTTTAGGCTATGTATCACATTTTTTCTTCATAATCTTTTTAAAGAATGCAATATAGGCTCTAAAATGGCCGTCTTTTAGGTTGTATTTCACATTATTTTTTCACATCATCAACATGAGCTCCCACCCAATTGTATATGAGGTTGTGTCTTATTCAGTAAAGTTCTACTATAGAACACACCCTGATACACAACCATGTGTCGGTTCTAGCCATTTATTTTTTTCCCAATGTGGACCATGCTTTAGAATATGATTGTATGCTAGGTTGTTTTCAATAATTATCTAAATATAACGTAAAACCAATTAAATCAATGTAATTTGGATAAAAATATAGCAAAATACTAAATTATATATATATATTTTATCCATCTATGTTAAAGCCTAATCCGGAAGGGCCGGACATCTTTGTTTGCCACAGCTCGGCAAATCACATCCCCGCGCGCCAATCCCGTATCAAATTAGGTCTCAAATCGAGGCTGCTGCTTTAGATGATGTGACTTTTCAGTTCGTACTTGATTTCCATTATAGAGTTCCCAATTCAATGTTCTGAATACCGTACCGGACTTGATATCGGATTGGGCTCTGAAACGGAACTGTATCGGTACCGGTCGTACCGGGTACCGCTTCGGGATATTTTTTAAATTTATAAAATAGTCCCTAAACTTTTTAAAATTTGCAAAATAGTCCATATTGGTAAAAAAAGGGGGAAGGAGAGGTAGGAGGGAGGGAGGAAAATTTTGAAAATTTTGCAAAAAAGTCCCCTATTTTTTTAAAATTTCCGGTATTTGACCGGTATTAAGAATACCAGCCGGTACCGGCCGGTACCGACGAAATTGGCCGGTACCGACCGGTATTTGTCACCGGTACCATTGAACCCGTACCGGTACCGGATTCTGGCCGGTACGGTACAAAATCCGTAACAATGGTTCCCATCTTTCCCAATTGACTCTGCTTTTCTCGAATGCAGGTAGATCTATAGGCGGTGGGCAGGAAGAAAGCTCAACGCGCGCCATATATAGACTGATGCTCCTAGTGCACCAGACACAAATCAAGCTTGACATATGACTGTAATAGAGAATTTCTACAAACTAGGGTCAACATTTCAACAAGATAACTTACAGATCCCAAATGAAATAAGAATATTTTGGGGTTTTTGAGATTTTATATTGATGTGCTATAATAATTAGGTTACGTTAGTCTTTCTCAATTTAAATCTCTAATTTTTTTTAAATTATTTGACTTTACACTTTAGACTTTTCGAGCCCACTTGCTTGATCTAACTTCAAGCTTTTGGGCTAGTTTGAAGCTTGATAGGGCTTGTTTTGACCAACTATCTTAAAACTCAATCAAGTTTTGAGTAAGGTTTGAACTTAATAATTGATTTTGGAATCAAACTCAAATCTTAAAACATCTAACCATGGTATGACCTATTACCATTCTTAGTTTGGAAAAATTAGAAACACAATAAATTGTAAATGATTTCAAACTTAAATTTTTTACCATTTAAGTTGCTTCGATCTTAGTTCAAAACAAAATATGGATAACAATGGAATGGTGTTTGAAGTATTTGTTTGCAATGATCTTTAAACTCACGTTAATTTTCCTTTATTAATACACACACACACACACACTTAAGAATTTATCAATGGTCAGTCTTGTATTGTTTCATATACATTACATAAATTACAATTATAACTAAAAATAAACTATCAAAATAACACATATTTCACTTAAAGGCAAATTAATATGTTGAATTCCATTTATGCTTTTATTTATAATCTCTACAAAAAAAATTAATATGTGAAAAGCTTATGCAATCCAATATGAATAACTCTTTTACAATAACATTATATTCATCTAAATAATTTATAAGAGAATCTATGATTAAACATATTCACATGTGATTTCAAATTTAAGACAAAGATACTCCAAAAAATTTGAAATACTTGACTCACTTCTAATTGTAAACTTATTCACTTCAAGAAGAAAAGTTACGAAAGGGTATAATAAAATGATATTTTTAGAAATATAAATAAAATAGTTGGAAAAAGACTTTTGTCACACCATAAGTACTAATTTGATGAATAAAAACATGTTGGTCTTCAGATTGCACGCGAGAGGAAGGAGGGGTGAATTGTGTGTATTCATTGTTTTGCCTTATTTATAAACTAATTATGAATGAATTGCCTGCTATGAATGATCATGATAAATTGATATATGATAATTACAAAATAATTATAAAAACAATTAAAAGGGAGTGAAAAAATAAAATCTATTTATAGTAATTTATCCAAGCAATTTTAACTTACATCTATTCCTCAACTTTATTTGAGAATTCACTATCTTTTTCGTTTAATAGGTGAAAAGACATCACTCTATGTAACACCTTTTTTATGAGTGAAGAGAAATCTTTACAATTATTTTCATTTATCAAGAGTGAAGAGTAACCCTTTTCAAATATTTTTCAAGGTTAAAAAGAACCCTATCAAAGTGTATCTTAAGATATTTTTTTTCAGTTACAACAAGTATATAATTCAAAAACTCATTCTCTTGTTCACACTAATGAACAAAGGCTCACTATATTATATATAATGCAAACATGCATTCTATAACCTCTCAAGGCTTTTAGCAACTATGTAGTATGACAAGTATCTTTGCCATAACTCGTATGTGGTCTATTTATACTTAAAATTACTTAAAATAGTTATTAGAAACAATTTAATCATCACAGTTACTAGTTACAATGACATTGGCCAATTAATCTGTCACATTAGTCAACCAAATTTTCATATTATTCAATCGTTGTGTCATATTAGTCAACTAATATATAAGTTAATATCGATACTAACTCTCAATACATGAGATTTTTTCCTTTTAGAATACGACCGTCCATATTCAAATGATTATACAATAATTAAGCCCTTAATTCATTTAAATGTTAAAGATAAGGTTACAAGAAGCATTACAATGATTCAGTTAAGTCTTGATATGTTTGATTCATCCTTGTTTTAGGTTCTTTACTTGAATTGTATCTGTGCTCCAATTTGCTAATTTTCTTCATCATTTGTTTGTTCAATTGGCTTAACTAGTTCCTTTGCTCACTTTATCATTCCGTGAACTTGCTCTTTCACATATTAACTTATTAATATCACCAAAGATAAAAACATTAATGCAAAATATTTTGTTATCATTAAAAACATAAGGTGGAACTTCAATTGATCCATAATAAAATTTAATAAATAAATAAATAATATTTATATATAGTAGAATCAATCTCTTCTTTATTTTGAATTAGAGACTTGTATGAAAGAAATTCAGGAAATGTGGGAAAAGAGAAAATTTATCTTTCATAATAAAGTAGAGGAGAAAAAAGGATAAATAATTAAAATTAATTGCAAAATACGAGAGAAGAGATAAAAGAACAATTATATAATTTATTTTTTCATGATGAAATATTACATATTATTTATTTGTATTATTTAATTTATAGGTTGGTGGCTTAATTAGTAATAAGTAAGTTAAAAATTTTAAAATCCATGTATAAGTGGATATTTTTACTCCCTATGAATTTAATATGTAATTTGGTTAAAATTTAAACAACTTGAGAGCCTCTCTCGTTACACAAGTATTTATTGCATGAATAATTTTTAAGAGCACATCTAATTAGAATTATTAAATTATAAGAGATAAAAAACAGGACTTCGTTGGTAAACGCCGTTCTCTTGTGATGTATTTTTTTTATTAGGGAAATTTTTTCTTCTTTAATCATTTAGCTAGAGATTTTTTATGTACATCGCTTTCTTAAACAACATTTGCGGTTGATTTCTTCCACCAATATGACACTAAGGCCATAGCTGCTTTATTACTAAACCTGAGGCTTGGGAGAAATATCCAACACAAGATAATACGAAGCTTTAATTTCATATAATATTTCCTGAAAAACAAGATAAGGATATGAAAAGGATACACTCTTTTGTAAGACAGAAAGTGATGTAGTCATCAAGTCCAAGCTTTACCAGTTTGGCAAATTTAGAACCAAAACTTTTCAACATGACCAATTTTTTAATTTCCTAGAATAAAATATTTTGTATTCTCTGTTACAGAGGTGATCTGCTAATCTATATCCCAGGAACCAAAAAAACATATTTAAAAAATTGATTCATTCCAAAACTCCAACTATATATTTATATTTTTAACTCTAAATTGTCCTATTGAACCAAGTAAGGATGTGCCTTTTTTCAAAAAATAAATACTACTACTACAATAATAATAACACCTAGTAGAAATCCCGTTGAGATGTGAGGTCTTGAAAGGTCCAGTAGTACACAACTTTATCCGTAATAACCCACATGAATTAATGAAAAAATAAAAATAAAAAGACAATAAATAGATAAATAAGTAAATAAAAATGATAAATAAAAGTAAAATTAGAATAAAAAAACCAAAAAGAAATTAAAATTAAAATTAAATTTAAATTAATAATGTATTTAAAAACGTAGAGAGTAAAACTAGTTTAAGATTGTCTATCACCAGATAACTTACTTACACTAAGAGAGTTAAATGAAGCAAAGCTGGTGAATCTAATATAATAAAACTACCATTACAATTCACTAAATAAGAACAAGATTGCAAAAGTCATGATTATATGAGAGAGACTTATTATTAAATTATGGAATGAATGTAGATGACATCCCCATGTCCAACTATCTTTTATTGGTAATATTAGCTCGTAAGTCAATGGTCCTATTCTCACAATAATTTTATAGGGACCAATTTATGTCGGGCTTAGCTACTCCCCCTTTTTCCTAACCTAAGCACACCTTGTCATGGCAATACTCTCATAAATATTTCATCTTTTGCTTGATATTTCACATTTCTTTAGTATTAGTAGACTTAACTCTTATCTTTATCTCACTATATTCCATATATTCGGTGTTGATCTACCTAACTCATTTATCTTTCTTGAATCACTTAATTTCTAACACATATCAATTTGATTTATCAACAGTGTCTCGAATTAATTCTAACCTTCAACCATTTTTAGGCCTTATTCATCCAAATATAAAGGTGGACGACTCTTTCGATCGTATAACACCACATATAGTATTCTAATGATATCACTGTGATAATGAATATTATGCGTAAATTCAATTAAAACTGTACATTGATCTCAAGTTTCTATGAAGTCAAAAATATAAGTTCTAAGCATATCTCCAACATTTAAGACCGTTGGTAATTCAAACATCAGTCACTTGATTCTACATTCTTAGCCGCTAAATGTTGCTTCGATGTATTCCTACTAGGATGTATAGCTTAGGTTAATTTTTTTGTGCTTTCTCTAATAATCTCTTTGCTCAATCATCTATATCGGGTACACATACTTCTTATTTCAATCACAAAGTATCATTTTCTAATTCAATTTCAAAATTCGAATTCATTTTCAATTTCTCAATAAGGTTCATAAATTATGAATCTTCAATTTGGGCTTTGTTAATCCTTTTATGTGAAACTAATCTTAAATTTCAATCCAGCTAATAATACTTCATTTTGCCCTAAATTCAACTCAATATTCTATGCTCTTTATTGCACTAGGTTTGGTAACCTTAATATCTGGATTTGTGTTATTCCATTATTGAATTTTTTGTTCAATGCATCATATAGACACTAACTTTACCAGGATAGTACTCATTTGTACAATTATAATCTTCAAGTAACTCTATTCATTGTCTTAGCCTTATATTCAATCCTTTCAAATTCAATAATTACTTCAAACTAAAATGATCTGTATATTTATATATATCCAAAACGTTTCATTGTACATATAATGTCTTGAAGCTTTCAAAGTAATTACTATTACAGCAAGTTCTAAATCATGTATCAAATAATTAACTCATGGTACTTTAATTGTCTCTATACATGCAAAATCACTTTATTATGCTGCAAAATATTGCATCTTAATCTCTGGTATGAAACATCAGTGCATACTACAAAATTTCCAAATCTAAACTATATAATTAACGTTAGTGTTTTAAGTCTTCAAAGTTCTTTTTACATACTTTAGTCTATCTGAACAACACATTTTTTCTCAAAAGTTTTGTCAAAGGGATAAGAACAGTAAAAACCCTTCGACAGCCTCTAGTAGTATCTAATTTCCAGCTAATTCTATAAAACTCCGGATCCAACATATATATATTCCTTGGAGTTTCTCACTTCATCATTACATCTGCTTTCTTTGGGTCTTCCAATATGCCATGTTCAGATACTATAATAAGATTCACTCTTATTGAACTTGGCATATAAATGTTTCTACCTTCATGATATGTAAGATTTACCTCAAGTATTCAAAATATTCTTCTAAACTTTTAGAATGCATTCAATATATCATCTATGATCATAATCACTAATTGATCCAAGCAAAATTGGGACACTTTATTCTTCAATACCATAATACTTTTGAAGGCATTGTTAACTCAAACAGATATTGCCAAAACTCAACGTGCCTATGATTAGTTCTCGTAATTCCTTAAGTAACTAATTCCTCAATGAGGTAATGTAATCTCATGTTATTTTTTTGGTTCCCAATTGACTTCTTTTCTTGAATGATTTTCTCCTTTCATTTGATTTCCTCTTATTTCACATTGACTTATTCTAATGTCTGTTCATTCGTACTAGTTTCTCCACACATTTCAATTTGTTTGCAATCTTAACTTCCTATATTGGTAACACATTCATTAAATCTAATTTGTATCTCCTGAACATATTTACATAGAATATAGGGTGGACATAAGTTCTCCTCACGTTAGCAATAGTGCCTCCTCAAATTCAAGAATTCAATCACATTGTTGGATACTTTACATGAAACAAAATGCATACACTCTCAGTAGCATATTCTACCTCTTATGCTGGAGTCTTCGTTAGAAATGGGACTCCAATATTCACTTTTGATTAATTAAATATTCATTTCTGATTTGTTCCTTCATAAGTCATTCTTAAAAATAAACCATCTCGTTTACTTAACCTAATTCGGTGATATTCTTCTTCAAAAGAAGATTTCTTGCTACTATCATCTATAATGTTCACGTAATCCTTATCAATCAACTGTTTTCATCATTTCTTATCAGCCATTCTTAATACCTTAAGAAGATCAATTTTAACTATTGATAATATCTCAATAAGATAGATTTCTATCATAACTTATATGATCAAAATATCCTTTATAATAAGGCTCAGTGAAGCATTAAGCAGATATAGTAACATAATTAACAATCTCAGTCTATTCTTAATTGATCATTATAAGCACTTTCATATGTTACTCTAATTCATCTTAGACTTTGAACTATAAGAACTATGACTAAAAAATATTCAATAAGTCATAGATTGCTTCCTATATCATCTCCACACGTATAATACATGTGTGCTCAATATTCTCACTTGTCATGGTGATCCCATTATTAGATATGTACTAACAAAACTTAACCTTGAGAACTTTTACATATATCACTGCCATTATCTCACCTTCCAATTACCATTATATCGTCATACATACGTATGTTCACAATCAATTTGGAATTATAGATGCGTAATCATCCTGAAATTTCGATCTCAATTCTGTTAAAATATTCTTACGGTGGATCATAACTCTTATCACATTAATCAAACAACCATTTCAGTTCCAAGTTCATCTTCTTAAGGTCATAATAAAATTTTGTTTTCATTCCATTATGCTTGTATACTATAATCTCATCATTTCTACTTATATCTCTATTTTCCTCAAACAATCCAAAATAATGCATTTACATCTATATCACATTCGAGGATATATGACCACAGTACAATATTGATGTCGTATTCAATAATACATCCACCAATACAATTGCGTTGAATCTTTATATTTCATATCTAACCATATACTATTTCTCATTTCTAGATATCCACAAACTTCATTTTCTCACATTCTGATAGATCATCATTCTTCTCACTATTTCTATCAGCTCAAACTTTTAACAAATGCTCATGGGTGTGACTCATGTAAATGCAACTCAAACTCGGGATCAGTTGCTAGTGCCTGCTATGACATGTCTAAAATGAATATACCTTGACATATGTTTTAAAAAATGCCCATGTAAGATACTAAATTTGGGCTTTGATACTAAATTGTAGCAGCCCACTCTCATAGGGCATATCTCCCAACATATCGATGGCATTCAAGAACATACTCTACCAGGGTGGCATGCTAGAACAGTCAACCAATCGAAGCCCATTACAAAATGTTCATAAATCACACTCATATTACATAAAAACACTGATCAAATTGGACCCACATTTTTATTTCACAAACGTTTTCAATCGTAGTGCTACAAACATTATACATATCATCAGCAATTCAGTAGCCATTTGGGCCCATTACAGATACAAAACACTTCTAATCATAATGCCATTACATTAGAAAATCATTCGCATACACATTGTATAATACTTCTGACAACATATTTTGATACAAAACAATGAAATACATATGCAGACATGAACTAATCTCGACCTCTATCTCTTACTCAAATGTGATGGCTAGACTCCAATTTGTTTAATTAGGGATCTTCTTTAAGCCTGAAAAATAATGTTGCAATTTTGGGGTGAGTTTTGCGAACTCATTGAGTGGACTATCCTCAATGGCTCACCCAATCACGTAACACTTCAATTCATATAATCACATAATTCACATCATTTTATTTATCAAGAACTAGCATCACAAAACTCTTTTGTTCACAATTTTCACATTTCTCATTCAGCACAATTCAACAATACATTTCAATCGCTCAAACATACATATTAAACATATATGCAATGCTCATGAGACTAACTTTCTTTTATTATTGTTGTGATCGAGTGCTTGTAACTGTCCCATATCCATTGTGGATACCGAGCTCATTAATAATTGTCTCTTATCTGTTGGGGATACAGGGCTCATTGTACATAATGAGCCTTTGGCTCTTAATCACTTTCAGAGCTTTAAGCTATTTTTCACTTTCAGAGCTTTAAGCTCTTTCTCTATATTGTCATGCATTCATTCAATGAAATTCATCAATCATATAAGATCAATCAGTCACTTTATTTCACTTTACACATTCACTTTCACATTCTGACCCATATATGAAATCCTCATCCTCATTATACACAAAGTCAGTCCAATTCACATTCAATGAGCATTTCCAATATTATTCATACATCAAATGTAGAGCCCCCTTACCATAAAGTACCTACCGAGACGCCCGTAGGTCTTTCCGGTACGTATCCTATAATAAGAGACCACTACTGACAACCTCCGCTAAACTCCTCATGGCATCACAATTATAAAGCAGTAATACAAAATTGATA
>JANKOE010000002.1:34574623-34595368 GCA_026284465.1 Erythroxylum citrifolium | reverse complement strand
CTAGTTGCCAAGTTTCTATGTCTTCTCCACGTTACCAACACCTACCTCTGTACTGTCGCCCTTGTTGGTTTCATCTCTCTCTCTCTCTCTCTCTATAGGTTCCTTTTCCACCCCCGCCATTTCTTAATCTGGATGTGTTGCAGACGTATGGACCCAGTATGCTTCCGACGCTGAGCCTCACCGGTGACCTGGTCCTTGCCGAGAGGATAACTCCCAGACTTGGCAAGGTGGGTCTTGGTGATGTCGTTCTTGTACGTTCACCTGAAAATCCTCGAAATGTGGTCACCAAACGGGTGGTGGGTGTGGAAGGTGATCGTGTCACCTACTTTGTTGACCCCAAGAACAGCGATAGACGTCAGACTATTCTGGTACTTGTAAAAAGTCCTCTTTCCCCCTTTTTATTGAGGAGAAATAAACTGGGAAGGGGATTGATTGAAGTAGTTTTTTTTTCTTCTTTTGAATTTGTGGTTGTTTGGGAAGTTCTAATGTGGGTTTAATTCTCTTTCCTGTTTCAGTTTATGGGTTCGTGTGAATATTAGATTTGGTTTATGCTCTGGTTTGTCTTTAGACTTTTGATTGTATGTATTGTGAATTTTGCCTTTATCTAATGCTTTATGTATTTCTATAATTCTTTTCTGTAGGTCCCAAAGGGGCATATTTGGATAGAAGGGGATAACATATATGCTTCTAGAGATTCAAGAAACTTTGGAGCAGTACCTTACGGCCTTCTCCATGGGAAACTATTTTGGAGGGTAAGCTTATGTTCTTAAGCTTGTTGTCCGCTTGTTTGAAGATTTTCATTGGTGTTTTATGCCTATCGATTTGTCTGCAAATGACGCAATAGTTATTTTAGTGGTAGATATGGAAATCGATTCTGATTGCCAGTTGCTGTCGATGGGGGCAGTACAGAATGTTTTATTTTTAGTTTGGCATTGTGATAGAAAAGTGAATTGAGAAAGGTGAAAATCAATTTCATCTTAGCAGATTAAGAGTTATTTATACAAAATGTCTTAAGAATGAATAACGAACATAACTAACTATAACTAACTATGACTAACTAACTTAATTGTCAACTTATCTTTATATAATTCTAACACATTGGAGAGATTTATTTCTGGAAATAGGCTGGTAGGCGTACCTCTTTAGTCAGAGTTGATTGGATTAGCTACAGTAAGCATATGATTAGAAACAGGTGAAGGTTACAATTTAAGGCTTTTAGCTTGCATGGATGAAAGCACCTAGTGAGTTGATGAATAGTAGTAAGGCAGTTTCAGTGTTACCTGTTAGCCAAGCCAGAGCAATAATCGTCCCATATATAATGAATGCATACAGAGGTAATGAGCTGCTAAACTGGAATGGCTGCGTGGTTTTAATGGTGATCTACGTTTCTCTAGGATTCAGTGATGAACTGATTAAAGCATATTCCTTATTGTGGGAAAAGATAGTATTGACTATTCCTAAAATTTGCAACAGTAAGCTGGTTGTGTCCTACGAGGTGCATACTTGGAATGGCTATCAAGTGCATTTTGGTTTATAGGGTTAATGGAAGATTCATAAGTTTGAAAATTTAAATGTCTTTCATTCTTCTTCATTTCTAATGCCGTATTTGTGGTTTTCAAAAGAAAATTTTTTCCCCCTTGCTTAATAATTCCCTGCAGGTTTGGCCGCCTAAAGATTTTGGACCGTTGGGGAAATGGGAAACTAACTAATTGAAGCTTTAAGGTACATGGTTTAACCGAATGCCAAAGTAGTTTGTCCATTGAGTCAGGCTTAAATTTTTGATGATTTATGTACTCAATAGCTTCGATCTGAACGAGCTCTTGTATCCACAGACAAAGCCATTGCCAAGGTGTAGGCCTACTGCGTGTTGTTCCAGATGGAAAAAGAAAAGGAAAAGATACAGAGAAGATGTAGATAATTTCTCTGCATCATTAGTGTGCACCTTATGTGGAATCCGTGCAGAAAAAGGTTCTCTTTGGAAGTACTCTCGGGGGTAATCCACATCTTCAGGGACGAACTGCTATTTAGTTGACAACATACGGAGTGAAAACATACTCTGTGTTTCCTTAGAAACCAAATGCTATAGTCCTCAAAATTTTGGGCTATCTTGTGGCTTCATTGGATAGGATACTTAACACACACGCACGCGTGCGCGGATACTTAACACGCGCTTGCTTGCTTGTGTGAATTGTTATGTGAGAATTTTAAGAATTTGGTCAATATTGCAAAAAAAAAAAAATATATATATATATATATATGTATATATATTCACTAATTGACAATTTGAAAGATGGGAGACCTTAACTTTTGAAATAATTCATTATGAATAATAATGCAAGAGTACAAGGAAAAGAAGGTTACATGCTCTTTAGCCATTGTGCATGGTGATGGAGAACAAAAGCAAATGAGAAGAATGGGCAAGGTAATTGGTATATTTTGAGCAGGATTGAAAACAAGAAACTTGGATCACGTAATTACTATCTGTCAATAATAATCTCACTAGGCCGGCTTCCGTAGGACGGAGTCTTGGTGAGGTTACTCGAGTGGGAGATTCCATGCACTCTTTTGCCTATAAGCTTAAACTATATTCAGATCTGCAAATTCGACATCATTTATCATCTGATCGATAATCCAAAAATTCGACACTACTTTAAACCGATCAGAAGCCATTGAAAGATCCAACCCACTACTCCTAGGGTTATTGAGAAATTGCAACTGCAGTAGAAGACAAGTCGTGAGTCTGGCTCTGCACACCAGTCCACCCTTGAGGATTTTCCTCGTTTACTACGGGGGGCGGCAATTCCCTCATGATCCATAAAACAAATGCCGAAGGCACTGAAGAACCTGACAAATAATTCATGCATCATGATTAATCGAGGTCATTTGACCATTTGAAAGAGAGTAATAATAGAGGTCATTTAACCATTTGTATTTGAAGCCATTACCTATAAAATAATACAGAATGAGCAAGAAACAAGTATATAGACCAGTTTTGTCAAGTTTCTGGCAGTAATATAGCACCTGCAGCAGTCACAACTAGAAGGTTATGGTTCAGATAATGTACTATACCAATTCAAGTGTTCCATCTTTTTCAAAAAAAGCATATGGTTGGCAGAATATACTTACTGGAATTTTAGTAAAATAGGCTACAAAAGCACTTGAACTGAAACATATAACAGAGACAAGGGCCAAACCCGCTACCTGCACACATAGATGTCATCAGAGTGGTTTGAGTTTGTTTTTATTAGAATTATAAACTAACCTATTTACATAATAGTTTCTTTTTTAAAGTAAATCAATCCATATAAATGTTCAATCCAAATATACTTGGTTTGATTGTGTGACTTGGTTTAAATCTTTTTAAAAGTTCAATAATTTGTTAAAAAATACATATGTTTAATTTATTAATTTCATAAACTAATAGGTTCAACACTCTTTGAGCCAACTGGTGTAACGAGACTCTCATTTGCAGGCAGATTGCAATTAATCTAAATCACCTCTTAACTCATTTGTTGGTCTTCTCATAGTTTTCTCTCCAAAAGGTCTGGCAAAAGACGATGAGAAGATTCTTGTGATCAAGTGTTTAAGTAATAAATCTTTTACCAAGGTTAAATGGACAAAAGTCTGTGTGCCAAAGATTGAAGGGGGCCTTAGTATACACTTTATAAAACTAATCAATAAAGCTCTGATAACCTAAAGATTATAAGCGATGCTAACAAACAAAGAGACATCACGAGTAAAATGAATCTATACATATTTCTTTAAGGGAAGAAGTTTCTGGGAGGTAAAAATCAAATCACCTACTTGGTTTTTGTCTAAATTATTAAAACTGAGAACTTCTCTATAAGCACATCAAGTGCAGAGTTGACAACGAAGAGAGTGCATCACTTTGGTTTGACAATTACAGTAAACTAGGCCTCTAATTTGGATCAATTTTATGCCTCATTTAATGCATCTATTCCCCGAAAGTTCCAAGGTCAATGTGATTAGCAGTAACAATGAGTGGCCAAGCAACTTTGTTGACCCCTCTTCTACTTGGAGCATTATTTCAAACTACAACCCAAATCAAGGATTGGAAGACTCTTTTATTTGGTTGAAGCACTCCTCTGGTGCTTACCACTCTAGTAAGAAGCTGTTTAGATCCTAAGTTCAGACTCTATCCTTGTATGACATTGATTTGGAATAAAAAAGCTCCTACGCAAGTCTCATTCTTCATATAGTTAGTAGCTAAACAACTTGCCACAATGAATGAGATTTATTAGCATTCCTTAAGCTTGCAAGCTCTGTAAAAATCATTCAGAAATATTAACACCCATCTTTTTTTTAATTGCAAATTCTCATCTGGTGTTTAGAATACAAATCAATCCTTCTGTAAGTTCAAGGTCACCAAGAAAAACAACATTGAAATCTTCGATTGATTAAGCAGAGTTAGGATGTCAAATTAGGGGAGTAGAATTATCTAATTAATTGCTTTTGGTAGCTCTACATATGCCATCTAGAACAAAAGGAATATCAGAGTATTCTAGGGAGAAGAAAGTTCCAAAGAGCAAGTTACTTTTGAGTTGATAATCTGGATTAGAAAACAACTCATGGTGAATCAAGTTAATAGGGGTTGGTAGAGTCTTGTGACAGCAGCGGCAAGTGTACCACTGTTGGAAGCAGCTCTTCCAACAACTGCCTGAGCATGAACAAATATTGCAATGGAGGCTTTAATATAGATATTCACCATGGCACTATTCCCAATTACCAAGAACTCAGCTCATCATTTAATTGAGGCTTGTTGTAAACCTGGCTTTTAATTTTGTATCCAGTTGTAACCTGTCCTAAACTAGCCTTGTTCTAATTTCTTCCAGTCAATTTATTCTTCACCTTTCCGAAAAAGGAAAAAACTGTTTGGGCCAACAAATTTTAACACTAACAGTAAAAAACATTAAAACAAAGAGTTTAATATATAAAAATAAGAAAGCACTTTATATTATATCAAGGGAAATTATTTAGTTGATTTTATTTTCAAAAATCAAAACAATTATCTAATACCATTAAAATGTATAAGATTGTGATATTAAATAAAACAATTTAAGGTTTAATATTCTTTAAAAAAGAATGGGTTTAGCATCATTACCAAAAAGATTTAAGTAAATCAGAATGCCATACATAAAATTTTCTATTTTCATCAAAGAAAGAAAGTTTAATAATAGAAGAAAAAGAAAGAAATTAAATAAATTGTTTGACAGGTGGTATGTTCTTGAAAAACAATACCCATTACACTTGTGCAAAATAACTTATTTTAGAAAAACAAAATAAAATATAAATTAATAATACCAAAAAATAATAATAAAGTAAACTTAAGAATATTGGCTTGGTTTAGGTTGGTTTGAGTTAGATTATAACCAAAAACTAAACTAAATCTTCAATTTTTTTAATTTAAAAACCAACTTATTTTTCTATTCTAGAGAAACTATCAATTTCATTTCTTCTAATTATATGTCGGGTGAACAGGATGAATGATTTTTTCTCACCTCTAGACCTGATTATTGCACCACCAAGAGAATCTTCCAAGCACTTGAAATAACTATGTAAGCATTTATTTGACACCATGTTATATCGATAAGGAAGTATAGAAAAATGTAAATACCTTCCACATATCAGATGAAGCGATCTCAGATCTAACTCTTCTCATTTTCAACCATAAAATGAGTCCTGAAAACACAATTCCAAAGATGAAGCTGCATACATAAATGCAAACAACCTTTCATGATATATATATATATATATGTAACAACTCACGATACCAAAAATGTAAATATGCCAAAAGTGGAAAGAAGATGAATAACATGCCATGCCTAATAGAAAAAAAAAAAGAATCCAACACAGAAAATTCCAGCAAACAAATTACTATTTATCATAATAATGTTGTAGTCTAATGCTAACTAAAATGCAAACCTGATTACACCAAGTAGTAATAGCATCAGATGCCAGAAAGTAATAGATATTATAAAGGAGAAAAGAAGGTGAAGAGTTGAAGGAAGATGAAAAGAAACATAGATAAACAAAATGATAGCTACTCACCATAACATGCTAATGACAGTCCCAATAACAGCATTGCTGTAGCAAATATATCCACGTACACCTACATGTGAATGCAAATTCAATAAGCCGCCAATAGTTTTACACTACTAATCTCAACATTATTCACCTCAAAATGCTAATTATGGTGAGTGATCGTTTCCAAAATCCCCATTCTTGGGTCATGCATATAAACCTTTTAGGTTATTCAGGGGCATCAGCTGCTAGATTTTCATCATTTATATGAAGAGATTTCATCTCTCTTTTTCTTTTTCATGTAAATGGCTTTGCAGAAGAGGGTGCACTACCCCGCAACCTAGCATTTTCAGGGTTTTACTCCAATTGACCTACCTAGAGGAATCAAACTCTATTGATAAGGAAGGGGCACTCCCCTTCTTATCGACTAGTCTAATCCCTATGGTTGTTTTTCCTTTCATCCATCCATCCATTTTAAACCACAATCCTAGCAATAGATTTAGGACATATTCTTTTCTCTTCTATTTGTTACTCCATGTGCCAGTTATAACGTCTGTCGTCTATGTAGAAGTAGAACATGTTTTCTTTTAACATAAAGCAGTTATCTCCTTGAGATGTGTACCTAATGCAGTGTTTAAGAGCAAAGAAGCAGGAGGGGAGAAGTTATTCATCAAGAATTTGGTTTTTCAAGATCATAGGCTTCTTTTTGACGAGTCGTTAACTAGTCTTTTTCAAACTTAGGTAGCAAAGAAAGAAAGCCAAGCAAACAAAAATCCATTCTTAATCCCACCATAGATAATGGGACATAGTAGTGTAGCATAGAACCTTGCAGGAAGTTATATACACTAGAAAGCATGTTGAACTATTGCACTATCTAGACTAACTTTACAGGAATCTTGGTCGTACATTCTTCTAGCCATGTATTCATTTTTGAGATCATGACCAAGGAACTAAATAAATAACATTTCTCTGTGCTTCTTTTTTCACTAAAGAAACTTATTGGCACAAAAATATGAAAAATGATGATCAACAATAGCTCTTTTCTCAGCAAGTAACATAGAGAAAGGATGAATTAACTGCATTGTAAATGATCAAAAGATTTGTTTTAATTGAAGCTTTGACTAAATATAAGTATAGACAAGAAATCTTGTTTTTAGAGAGGTTATTCTTTATCAGTGACATGAGTTTGGTATTACAATTTACTTGTGATCTTCTAGATTACAAGGTCGAACAATTATTCAACCTTTTAAAGAAAAGAAGCCGCAATACAAATTTACATCAATAAGAGGCGGAGGTTATAAATGATTATCCTTGTATATGGTTATAAATGATTATCCTTGTATACTTTGAAAATACTCTTCATTGTGCAAACAACCAAATTATAGCATAATCTTCATGCTGAAATGCCTCTCATTTGCAAGGCATTGTTTAATCAACTAGCTATAGCATGTTAACAAGAAACAGAGATGATATAAAAATTAGAATTTAATACCGTAGCCAATAATGATGATTTGACTGAATTGTTTCCAATTGCAATCCAGATAAGCACAGAAAATGCTACCATTAAAACCAACATTAGAAGAGTAACCTGGTGATAGTAAAAAGTCGTTAGTTTCATGAAGTACCTTCAATTACAAGACTTCACTATTGCCAAATAAGAAAATATACCTAAATTATTGAAAAAGAGATCAGCAAACCAGGAGAGTAAATTTCAGCATTTCCCATACCAAAATTACAAGCTTTTGACGGCTTTCAACATGGATTGATCTTAAAGGCAAACATGTTCTACGACTATCTTCACGTGTTGAATTTGATTCGTTTAATGCCCTGTCCAACAAAGTTTCCTGAAAACTGAAGTCTTCATCCTCATAATCTTCATCATCATCCTGATGGAAGAGATCAATCCTACAAAATCGATGTACCAAAGAGCTGAAAAATGCCATGTGTATGAAGTGAGATAATCTTTTATAATTTTGTTCAAATCTTTTATAATTTTGTTCAAGTCAATGGCGCTTCTCAAAATGCAAGAAAAAAAAGCAACAAATGAAAAACTAAGCATATCATTGCAAAAATCATACAAAAATGCTAAATTATAATAATGTAACCCAAAAAATTCCACAGATTCAGCCGCAATATGGACCTCAACTAGAAGAACAGAAACAATAAGATGGGCATTCGCTATTTCCTCCAGCCCCCTTCAACACTTTTTTGAAGCTAAAAGGAAACTGAGTTATTTTGAAGTATACATACTGATTTACATACAATACAACAACAACAATAACAACAGCAACACCTAGTATAAATCCCGTTGAGGCGCGGATTCTGGGGAGGTCTAGTAATATGCAGCCTTACCCCTAACTAAGAAAAAAGTTGTTTCCAAATGACCTACATATGCATTGATTTACTTAGAATATGGACTCAAAAGAACGCTCTGAATTAGGACATAAAAGAGAAGATTAATATAACGATGTTCATTGAAAAGAACTCATCATTTTGAGAGAAACTTTTGAGAAGAGGGTAAGCAGTCCTATATTAAGGATAAGCTATCAACACTATTGGCACATCATTCAACCCCCAAAGTGATCACAGACAAGTATTAAAATATAGAATCTGAAAATTTTCCAAGTAATATAGAAAACATACCAGAAGGATAGAATTAGAAGAAATGCTGCGAAAGACAGAATTTTTGGGAAAGCTGCAGGAAAATATCCATTGACTCAAATACACACGTCAAGCTTGTCACAAGAGTCACATATTATTGAGATAGCAACATACCCATGAGGATGAAACCACAAGAGTGTGACCAGCAAAGCCATCTCTCACAAGAAGCAGCTAGAGTTAGGACAAAATAAGCAAAGTAACCTGGACACCACAAGTAAGTGGTTTAAGAGAGAACAAAGATCAAGGAAATAATATCTGTAGCTGCAAACAATATCAGAGGAAAACATTTGATCTTTATATGTGAATTCATAAGGTGCATAATTGACAAAATAGGTAACAACCACCCTTACCCCCATCAATTTGTTGAATCAGCTAAATAATTAAAAATCCGTTGAAATTTGAAAAGAGAACATGAAAAATGAATACAAGAGGCCTGTGTAAGATTAGTTTATCAAGCAAATCACGTACCTTTTTCTTACATGTAAGTATGTGTAATAACTCCTTTTAATATTTGATCAAGTTATTTGGAAAAAACTAAGATTTAAATTGTGAAGCATGCATAGATCCTGTTATGAAAGGCTACTTGGCTAGTTGTTAACATGTGTTGCCAAAATAACACGCAATATAATCAATGTAGAGTACACAAATTCCATAAAATGCACACCTAAACTTTTAAAAGAAGAGATCATATTTTTTAAGGATATCACGAAGTTAAGAAATTGAGTATCCATATTCTCCTATAACTTATGCGGTCGCACAATGGAACACTTATTAAGTCAGAAAAGAGATGTAATTAACATCCAAACAATATAATAAATTAGTTTTAACTTGAACATTAACACTTGGTCACTAACATACATCTCCATTCTCACACAGAAGCATCTATTACTGCTTCAGACCTTCCATGGAAACAGATGCACAAATTCACCATGTTCACGCACAAAGCAATGAGAAAAGCATTAATATAGAAGACAACCAACTGATTCTAGCATCCATAATTCCTTGTTTTCTAATGTGAGGTGCACAATCAATGATCAATAATGATAAACGTAAGCAAGTTCTACAAGCTTCAAGGTCAGTTAACACTATAAGTGTTCAAACTTATCAATTTTACATACCCCATTTCAACTGCCATCCACCATATCAAAAATTAATTTGTAGTACTTGCTTTAAGATGAATGAATGGTTAGTGCAGTAAACTACCATTGAGTGCAGCCAAGAAGCTTCCTAGTTACTTACTCTTGCTCTAACAAACGTCAAAACTAATGTGTCATTATAATTTCATAATTCCATCTGATCTCATTTCACTCAAAAAAGAAAGGATAATCACATGTCAATTTACTAGTTGCCACACAAGAAAGCTGAAAGAAGATGTTAAATTCCACTCACTACAAGCCAATCCTATACCTTCAAATCTTGTCAAATTCATATCTTATCCAATGCATGTCTTATTTATCAATGCAAATCCTAATACCAAGTTGCCCAAGCCCTAGTCTAACATTAACAAGACAAGCAAACATGTTATATCTGCACCATACCAAGGAGCTTAAACAAGGCAAACTGAAGCGTATGTTATTCCTCTACATTACAAAAGTGATTCAAGGGCTACTTTTTATACATTAGGAATGAGAAGAAATGAGAGATTAATTCATGAAATAAATAATTGCATCAAGTACAAGCATCAAATGAAAGATTATGGAACAAAATGGAGCTAATGAAAGAATTAGAGAACTCAAGCTAAAAAGTAGAGTTTTGCAGCTTCAAATGTTTACCTATATTAGAGGAGCCAATCAATAGATAAAGAACCTGTAATTGGTGATACATTGATCAAGACCTTGGAAATTAGGTCACTTGCAGTCTAAAACAATAAAAAGATATTTAATGATACATGTATTGTTCATAAATTACATATTGAGTTCATATGTTTTAAATGAACATGGCAAATGGACCATCCCAAAGTGGCTTGCAGAAAATGTCTACCTGCCAATCCAATGAAATTTAACAAGATTGATTATCCCATTTATTCTGCTCCAAGCATGCAAGTCGTTGCTTGACAAAAATATCTTCACTCTGAGGTTTTATCTTTTTGCGATAAGGACCACAGCCAAAGTGACAATATATCAAAAGTTTTAAGCTCTAGTGGACATCGTCTTTGTAAACAAAACCGATGTCTTGACTTTTAATTTATACATTAGCAATAACTTAAGCGAAGTGAGATCAAGATACATGTGAAGGCTGAAATCTCCACGAAAAAACAGTTGAGTGGCACAGAATAGGATTTCTATACTTTTAATGAAACATAAGATGATGTATTTACATTATCATAACTCATTTTATGCCATTGTAATATGTGTTACCACAGATACTTTCATGGAGACTTCAAAATTGGAAAAGCTTAAGCAATGAATGAGAAATTATAGAGCATGGAATGATCACAAACTGTTTGCAAATTGGGATATTTACAAAGGTTTTGTAATTACTTTCTACGTATTATAGTTGTAACACCCACACCTTCTATAGATTCCAACCAGTTCAGGGCAGTCACCAGAATCCTTTAAGTTCAGATAAGATTCACCTGGTCTCTGCCTTAATTTGTCAGACAACTCAATCAGACGGGATCAAGGCACAAGTCCAAACCAGCTAGTCTGACAATAGCGGGTCAATCTAGCTAGCCAGTCAATTAGTTTAATCTCAACTGGAAGATCTGTAGCTATTTAAGTCCAACAAGCAGTGTATCACTTACTTTCTGTCGAGTCCAGCCAAGTTGAGCATTCCTTGAGTTAATCCTTATTAGCTGCACAGAATTTGCATGAATTAATAATCATTTCAAATTTATATTCTCAGAGAGATATTAAATTCAAATGATAGGCTTTCTAAATTGCATGTATTTATCATTCTCTCAAACCTCTTTTCAGTTTTCATAAAAGAATTGAAAATACTGCAAAGCTTCCCAGTTTCACTCCTCAATTTGATTGCACGAACACAATCTCTCTTACTTACTCTCACGCAATACAAAGCTGGTCTTTCTACATATTCGAGATCATAGGGACTGTTTTTGAGAATTAAAATGAAGGTTTAATACGTGAACTAGAGGTTAGTCAGGTAAAAGTAGAAAACTTTAGCTGGCACAATTTAAAGCAGTGTCTAATTTCAAGGCATTTTATAAAACAAGAGATGGCAAATCATATCTTAAAGCCTTCACCTTATTAATGAAAAAGGGCATTATAAAACTTGTTAAACTAAGCAGATTGACTATCATGCTTTACTAAATACAATATGAAACAATTAGACACTCGAGCAACTCAATAAAATTTATGAACTTAGGACAAGCAACAAATCTGAACTTGGTTTAGAATTCTCCACACAAAAAAAAAAAAAGAATGGGAATAAACTTAGCATCTTTAGTCGATAGATGAAGTACTATATGCTCCATCAAGCTAATATGAACACTTACATAGATACACAAGCATTAGTTATAAAAGAACTCTTCAACATTTGAATATGGCTGCATAACAAGCCATCAGGTTACAGGTTTTGGTTCCTTCAGTGAAGGGCAATCGTGAGAGTAGATCAGTTATATTAACAGAGCCATCGGCAGCAAATGTCTACACCCGATGGTAACTAAAGAGAATTTAAATTTAAATGTCTATACCTAGTGTTCTCATATGCTACAACTAACAATCAAATTAAAAGAAGGCTTCTGGTAAATGCGTATAATACCTCACACATCCACTGAAGGATGATGACAAATGCATAATAAGCAACCATTTTTAACAAATTCGGCAACTATTAATAGTTAGTCTTAGTCAAGAGCCCGAATTCCATATGCCCTATCAAGATTTAAAGCTTGATATACCAATTTGTAGACCATTGTAATTAATGGAAACCTTTTGTTGGTAAAATATATATCTCACGCTTTTCTTTAATACCATTCATCCTTAGCTATAGCTTTCAGCTATAAAACAAAAGCCCCTGCCAAACAGAGAGTGAAGCAAAGTAGAGAAGCCAAAAACAAACCTGAATAAATGCAAAGAGAGCAACAATGCCATCAAGAAAAGCAAGACCCACATTCACACCCACCACTTCTGATGGAAAGCAACAAGACCCTTTTCCCAAGAAAAACATCTCTTTCCACTCTCTCTTTCTCTCTCTCTCTCTCTCACTCACTCACTCACTCACAAACTTGGCCTCTGCACAGACAAGGGGGGAAGAGAGAGATGGAGACAGTGAACTATGATTTAAGGAAAAAATAAAAAGAAAATGTTTCTTTTTTTTTAATACAAAGGAAATAACAACAAAGCACGAGGTCCTAATTAATGAGGAACTCGACGATAAAGAAAACCGTGCGAATCACGGTACAAATGGGCCAAGAGAAGCTGAGGCGCCTCCTGAATGGGATGGACTCCGAGCCTAGAGTAAGCGGCAAGAGGTGCAAGACTGTTTGCACACTGGCTCCTTCCTAATGCACATGTTATAATTAGTCTGGGTACTTTGTAATTTGATTAATTTGATGCGTTCGGACTAAAAGTGTGGTCCCTTTGACCGCATATATCATGAAAGATCCGTTCTTTAACGATTTCAAGCTTTTCCCACATCTGGATTTAGGGAAGAGAAAGAGTTCATATAGATTTTGTCACTTCAGTTTTCTCAGTGGTTAACGATAACAAATCCCAAAACTGTAATTGAAGAGATACTTCCAAAAGAAAAAGATATCGGTTGAAAGTTACAGGCGGCTGGCTAACAGGTGTTTATAAAACTTAAAAGAAGGGAGATTCCATGCGAGCCCTTTTTGACCTTTCATGTGACCTATTGAAAACTTTTGGTCTTCTTGTACTTGTCTTTCTTCTAGTAATTCTTTAATTCATTTGTTGGATAGGCCATTCATTGTTTAAGCCCAACCGTTTTATCTTTTTCTCCATTTGCTTTTACTCTTTACTCTTGTCATTCTTAATTTTGAACTCCAATGGGCCCCATTGTACCTATGTTAGTTGTCAGTTCTCGCTTGTAAAACATGAATCTAGATATTCTAGCCAATTTTATAGTGTCTTATTTTATCTTATGAATCTTAGTCATTTATTTATACGAGTTCAACGCGAAGCTCATATAAATAAATAGCTGAGATTTATAGGACATAATAAGATAGAGCTCACATAAATAAATGGCTAAAATTTATAGGACAGACTAAGACACCATAAAATTGGACAAAAAATCTGTTACGTAAAACATATGTTTAGGGTTGTGGATGACTTCGTGTCCAGTCAACTCTTCAATAGTTTAGTTATATCAAATGGATGATTCGTGATTGCGGAACTAACTACGTATTATTTTAGAGACAAATGGACATTATCCAAAGATGTTATAAGAGTTTCATTGCAATTGAATAAATAATATGCAAGAAATGTTGCGCGTGCCTTGTTTCAATTTAAGAACATAAATGTTTTATAAGATAGCACGTTATCAATTTAATGTCAAATAATAAAAATTGAGATAGTTGGAAATGGATTTTCAAAAGTGACAAGTGAAGAAAAAACGAATACAATAGATGAAACAACAACTCAATAAAAATTTCGCTGATACAATAAATTTAGAGAAATCTATTAGTACGTAATTTTATTTTTAATTAATAGAAAAATTGTTTTTGAATAAAAATCCAATAAGCAATTTCCTAAATAAAAAATTAAAGAGAAATTAAAAACTTGGATTCACTAATTTACAATAAAACGAGATTTGTTTTATAAGAGATTGTTTTTTTCATTTTATAGAGAAATAAGTAAATTGTTTAAGGTAAGTATTCTGTTTAATTTATTTGTGCAAGTTTTTATTTTTGTTTTTTTCGACATTTGTGCAAGTTTTTATTTGTTTTTTGATGTCAAGTTTTCAATCGCCATTTCTTTATCAAGTATTCTTCATATTATACATGGCGTTTCTTGCATGCCAATTTACATTTTCTATCTCTTTCGAAATTGTATTTACATTAACTTCTTTAGTCTTTAATTGTCAATTTTCTTGATTTTAGGGTTTAAAAATTTATAGTAAAAATATATTATTCAATCTTATTTTATTTGTATGTATGCGTTTTCAAGTTTTTATTAGTGTAATTAAGAAAATAAAGGAGGTATTTTCACTAAGTTATTGATGACCAAGACATCATATCGCTTTAATTTAAGGAATCGTTTGACTTCATTTTTGTTTTCTATTGTGAATTTTAATTTTTGTTCCTAGTTTTTGTTAAAAACAACAAATTTATTTGATTGAGAGTTGTAATAAAAAATAAAAAATAAAAGTATGTTTTGTTGAAATTTGTAAATTGATTCCTGATAAGGAGCAGCATAAAATTCCTCTTAAAGTCAACAACTATTCGAATCATGTCTAAAACATTCCTAACTCAACAAAAGAGGCATTGGCAACTAGTTTCAAAACCTCAAAGGAGTATATATAATGAAAAATTTGGAAAAATTAGCTCCAAATATCATTAAACCTTTATGTAAGAGAAAAAAAATACTTTAGATTTAGACAAATAAAGGCTAGACAACTAGTTTGACTACTTTTTTTATCAAATGTAAAGTTTTGATCAATTTTAGTTATTTTACAGGAACTATTATTCATCTTACAAAAAGCCATATAAGATATATTTTAACATGAGTTTAAGTAATTATAATTCAGATAATTGATTCAAAATCTACTTCTAATAATTCAACTCTCACTTTATGAAGAGAAACATGCATACTCTAAACAGTTTAATTTTTTAATAAAAAAGTGAATTTAAATAAATCAAATAGAGTCAATTATAAGAGGTCATTCAAGGAAAGATACCTAAAATACACCATGAATCAACATAAGCTCTACAATTAAGCTAACCTTAGTAGGTCATGTTAGTGCTAGAATGCATGTATTACATAGAGTAAGAGTATTAATCTCTCCAATAATTCATCAACCTCCTGCTACATTTCTTTGCCACTTGATGAATGATAAGCCGCTCTCTTATACTTGCAATTGTGAGCTCAATAAGTGTTTAAGCATTTGGATTTTCCAATAAATCTTCTATTATTTCTCTCTTAATTTCCAAATCTCTTGGAAACAAATAGCAACTGCCACAATCGTTGGACACTTTAGGTGGGAAAAATAGACCATTGTTGCACCTTCGTTAGGCAAAACAGTCGCTTGGCGCTTTTGGTGAGAAAAGAGCTCATTTGCACACATTCGGTGGGAACAATAGCTTGCTTGCACAGCTACTGGGCACTTTTGCTGAAGAAACAGCCTGTTAGCACACCTTCATTGTGTAAATAGCCAGTTAGCAAACTTTCGGTGAGAAAAACAACATATTAGCAAGCAAGGTCGTTGGGTGCTTTCGGTAGGGAAAACACCTCATTGGCACACTTCGATGGGAAAAATAGCACCTTGGCATGATCATTGGGTAATTACGTTTTGAAAACAACCCGTTGGCACACGTTTTATAAGAAAAAAAAATTAGTTGGCATGGTCGTTGGGCACTTACATTTTGAAAACAATATGTTGAAACATCTTCGATGGGAAAAATAGTTTGTTGGCATGGAAGCTTGACACTTTAGCTGAGAAAACAACCTGTTGCCACACCATTGGTTAGAAAAATAGCCTGTTGGCATGGTCGTTGGGCACTTTTGGTGGGAAAAATAGCTTGTTGGCACACCTTCATTCTGTTGTGGGAAAACAACCCATTTGCACAATAGTTGGGCACTTTCATTAAGAAAACAACTTGTTGGCACGGGCAAAACAGCTCGTTGGCATGATTATTGGGCACTTTCAATGGGAAAAATAATCTGTTGGCATGGTCGCCGAACATTTTTGCTGACAACCCATTGGCAAGGTTTTTGGGCAATTTTAGTGGAAAATATAGCTCGTTGGTAGGGTTCTTTGGCACTTTCAGTGAGAAAACAACACAGTTGCATAGTTGTTAGGCACTTTCATTGAGAAAACAGTCCGTTGACACACCTTTGGCAGGAAAAACAACTAGTTGGCACGATCACTAGGCACTTTGGTTGAGAAAACAACTCATTGGCAACCTTTGGGGGGAAGAACAGCCTATTGGCATGGCCATTGGGCACTTATGTTGAGAAAATAACCTTTTGGCACACCTTCGATTGGAAAAATAGTTCGTTGGCACATATTTCGTGCACAAAGCAACCCATTTGCATGGTCAATTGGTTCCTTTGGTGGGAAAAACAACACATTGTTACACCTTTGGTGGCAAAACATTCGGTAAGAAAACAACTCGTTGGCATACCTTTGATGGGAAAAACAGTTGGTTGGCACTATCCCAGGGGACTTTTAGTGAGAAAATAGCCCATTTGCACGGTCTTGGGCACTTCACAGAAGAAACAACTTGTTGGCACACCTTTGATAGGAAAAACAACTTGTTGGCACATCGTCATAGAAAATACCTTTTATGTTTTCTTTTTTTCCTTTTCCTTTTTCTTTTCTCTTTTTCTTTTGCTTTTCTCTTTTCTTTCTTTCTTTCCTGTCTTTCTTTTCTTTTCTCTTATAAGAATTAAAATAAACTACATCAACATAGGAATTTTCATAATAAAACATAAAAAAACATCTTAATGTTATTACCAACCCACATATATACATACCCCCACACTTTGAATCTTGTATTTCTACAAACTCAAAAATCAGCAAATGTTCCACTAGCTTTAAGATTTGGGAAAAACATTTGGTTAAGTTAAAGCATGTAATGTGGCTAATACACAAAGAAAAGGCAAATAAAGCTAAGGGCGCTTATCAAAAAGGAAAATCATATAATGGATAGGCTATTTGGCTAATGTAGTTCAAAAAAGCAAAGAATGCCTAATCATATGTTAATGCATGTGATAAAAATGTGATCTTGAATAGAAATTCAAGGAAAAATCAGGATGTATATGTCATGAAGGTCACACATTATCAAAAGACAATGAGACTGATATGAATGTATCAGTCAAATAAAGCTCAAAATCTCACCGGCTTTGTCTACCACTAGTCACTCCTCTTCTAACGATAATGCATATCGACCAATCACAAGAGTAAAAGTACATGCTAAAGTTGCTACAAAATTCTCCAGTCAGTTCATACTCTAATCATGACTATATAGTCCTATAATCAATATAAAAGAGAAAATGTTTGTTTTGTTGTTTCATTCTTTCTCTCATTTTGATTGAAAACTTAAAACAAGTAGAACAAACAAATTCAAAAACACATATGCATATAAAAAGTAATGTAGAAGTGTAAAGAAGAGAAATTTACTTCCCTTAGGTTGCCTCCTATAAAGCACCTTAGTTTAAGGTCACAGGCTCGACTCCATGTTTCCTCACATGACCAAATTATGATCTTTTGGTGACACATACGGTCCCTCCACGTAAGGTTCTTATGGATAGAGCCTTGGTTGATAATTGTTTACCTGCAGCATCTTCCCTATCTTTAGATGCTTTATCTCTATTGAGTCCTCGCTCTTTTGAAATAATTTGAATGACTCTTTGTCTTTGTCTTTTTCGTTTAATTCTTCCAGCCTACTAGGTAAAGGTGAAGGGTTAGTCTCAAAATAATTATGGACTCAATACTTACCTCTGAGCCAAATGATGTATCACATACTGTTTTAAGCTCCTCCTCAACTTCTTCAACACAAGCAATTCCGTGACTATTGCTCTCAAAATTCTCAAGCTCCTAATCACTCTGTAAGGTTTCCCTACTAACGTCTATTGGGAATATCTTAGGTTGATATGGCTGCTTCTCTTCCATTTGTGATTCTACATAGTCGATCCTCACTACCATCTCACCTATTTGGCTTAACAATTTCTGGTTTCTAAATGTTATATACCTCATTTCCTGCTGGAATTGTTGCAACTGCTGTTATAGGCTCTGTTGAAATTAGAGATTGTTATCAATCACAACATTCATCAATTCTTCTAGAGATTTATCTGAGTTTTGACAAGAAGCCTCTAGTCCACATGGGAATTGCTGTGTGTCCTACAAACTATCATAAAAGTAATTATGAAGGTTAGCCCATCCATAACCAAAGTTAAGTTGATCAATCTAACCTTGGTTATAGGATTGAGAATAAGAGTTATAAAAGAAATTACTTCTATCCATGTCAAATTTCTTTTTTCACACAAATACCAAACAAAAGTGAAAAGATTAAGAAATGACTGAAAAAAACTAATTAAAAACAAATATGTACAAAACACCAATTAAAATTACAAACAAAAACTAAAACACCTCACTCCCTGGCAACGACGCTAAAATTGCTAGTGCGTCGTAAATGAAAACTAAATTACTACTATAGTAGTGATGAGTCTAGGTCGATCATACAGAGAGTGTGTGTAAGTTGTTGAAATGAAATTAATCGGTGTTTAGGTTAAGGGGGTTTTGAATTTTGGAAATAAGAAAATACAGTGAAACTAGACTAATAAAAATAAATTAAAGAAAATATGCTGAAAATGATAAAAGTGAGAAATTCAATAGGGACATGGTTCTTTAGTTCAATCTCGGCATATACCCTAATTAAACATATTTCATTGATTTGTTGTTCTCTAACCTCTGCTAGAAACTATTAATCGTGGGTTAATAATTAACCTAAGTTTTCCCTTAGGTAGTGTTTAATTAAGATACAACCATTAATTAAACCTAACTACCGAATAATCTAAGATACGATCTCTAGAGTCAATTAGGTAGTAGCATTACGAATTAGAAAAATCGATTAATCAAGACAACAACCACATATGATGTGTCATTTAACCTTAGTCAAGTTATCCCTAATGGTTAAGAATCATTAGTCACTGTGGTGGTTATGTAAATATAGTGCCTTGGAAAGCAAATGTATTTATATATAACTTAATTTTCCTTCAATTATTTTTTGTAATGAAAATATTTATTATTAATAAAACAAAAGAGTTTGGTTTTATTTTATGAGCATTATATTAAGTAATATACACATACATGGAGATGTATGGGAAACATGTATATTATTATAATCTAAATTAGTTGATTCACAGATGAACAATCAAGTTGTTCGTTTGATTATGGCTTAGACTGTAGTGTTGCGATCTATCTCCGTGTAAGTAAAGGAGTTTACTTCAAGGGAATGATGAGTTTCATATCGTGATAGTAGTTGACTATCGATAATGGCACTATTAAATGAATCTGAAATCATGTATGTTTTTTAAAGATTAAAGTAGGTCGTTTCTTTAATCTTAAAACATACACTTTAGCATTCTTTTATTATGAACCACAATCTTGATGAGTGGTGAACTTATATAAAGATTTAATTTTTAAGTTTTGTTAAATCTATCATCATGCATACACGCATCATGATTTTATACAAAGTTCCAATATTGTTGACTAGTATGCTTATTCTTTAATAATTTATTTTTTAAACATAATCACCATAATATGAATCCACTCACAATGCTCTTACTAATAACAAATTGGAAAATGGAGAGAAATTTAATGAATAGAGACGTAACCTCGACATGGTTCTCCAATATGAACGAATTTCATGGGTATTAATGGACAATGAGCCTGCAACTCTGGGTGACAAGTCAACTTCTAAGCAAGTATAACAATATGAGCGATGACAGAATGCTGATAAAACTACCAAGTAGTATATTCTGGCTTCTGTCAGTGCAATGTTGCAAAAGCAACTTGCGGGCATGAAAAATGTTGGTGCAATCAGGGACAAATCCAGAAATTATTTTGAGTGAGGGAAAAATATTTAAAGTACTATTATATTATTGAAAAATTTTAATTTTAATTTTAACTCCATTAAAAAATTAAAATTTTGCCCCCATTAATTTAATTGGTGAAAAAAAAATAATAATAAAAATTATAGATATATTAAGATATCAAATAAAAAATAAAATCTGAGCCCGTCTATTTTTATTCATAAGAGCATCTAGGTTACTTCTTTTATCCCTATTATCACTAGTGTTAGATGGTTTGTACTGCTTTTTGTTCATTTTTACGACTTTATATGTTACGATTTTTCGTCTACAATGAGAAATCTTATCTTGCGTCTTCACTAAAAGTCTAAAA
>JANKOE010000002.1:34468897-34481687 GCA_026284465.1 Erythroxylum citrifolium | reverse complement strand
AATGAAAATATTCCAGTTCATAATATTCCAGCAGACTTCCTCACTTTCATCTAATCAATCTTTTTCAAATCATTTCAGATGGCTCTAAATTTATATGAAGAGGAAAAAATGTCTTATGACTGTATTGGTTAAATTGTCAAGTCATTTGTAGGTTAGGAGACAAAGTTATAACAAAATGAATGAAAGATGTTCAAAACAGTCTCCCTACAGTAAACCTTTGGCGCAACTCCTCTTCTCTTCTCTCTCTAGATTAACAATACACAGATTTTCTTCTTCTTTACCATAAACTGTAGATTTCCTTACTCTTCTTCCTCTCTTCCACTTACCCCATCATCTCTAATTTATATTCTCACATTTATCTCTTCATTTCAACTCCCATTTCAATTCAACTTACAATCAAAACCTCTCAAAATTCAAGATCACACACAACATCACAATCAAATTTCACATATGATTTTCCTGCAAAATTTCTACACTTGTTTCATTTTCTGCATTTTTTTCAGCATCAATTTATAGTCCGAAAACATAGAACCTAAGTCTAGTTTCTGTAGTTGCCTACTCTTCAAATTCATATTAAACTCTGATTCTCACACTTAAACACAGAATTTCTGCACATTTCAACTTTACTAAATTCTCATTTAACTCATTCTTAACATCACCGAAGCTATCCTTCTTACATACCTCATGTATGAATTCATTTCCAATCATTAAAACATCATCAAAACCATTTACATCCATTAAAACATCAGCACGATCCATTATCAGAACCAGAAAATTAAAACTCACTTACTAGCTTTCCAGCAAAAACTCCAACAGTGAGATTGAAGAAAAGTTTTCAGTGAATGGAGGGAAAGCAAGGTTATATGATACAGACCAATCTCTGGACTGCTAAGTATGCATCAAGTATCAGATGTTTCAGTGTTGGATGAGTGAAGTGAGAATTTTTGGTGTTGGAGCATTTCAGTGAAGAACAAAACAAAAGCTTCAGAATTTTTTTTCTTTTCTTGACTAAAAACATGTGACAACGTTGGTTGCTAATTTAATGGCACATGTCACCTATGCATAAAACCATTTGTCACTCTCACATTTGTCTATTATTCTATTTTTTACTCCAAAATACTCCAAATTTTTGAAAATTTTCTAAAATTCACCAAAAATTTTGAAATAATAATGATACTCTCCAAATAAATTTTTATCACAAATAATCCATAATTCACATTTTAATCACATTTATAAATCAATTATACCCGGAAAATGTCAATGAATGGATGTACAATTCTTTTAATGAATATCGACACAATTCACATATTTAAATATACCATAGGATGCATGAAATGCACTTCTATTCTCAGTATACTCTCAATTACACTATTTCAGGATCCTAGCCCCTAACATGGGATATTGGGACATTACATTGAGAGTGATAGAAATATAGTGAAAGTTTAAAAGCTGCTAGAGTACTTATGTAACATCTCATTTCCTACGGGGATGTTAAATTAGTAAATATGAGAAATTATTGGGAGAGTATAAATGCATTCTTATATATTATGTCATACGTATACACGTGAATATTGAACTTCTGCACTTGAAAATAATTGTACATGCATTCATGAATAATTCCGGGTATAACTGTTATAAATGTGATTATATTGAGATATGTAGTTTTTATATGTTGAAAACTAATTTATTGAGTGTATTTAGTGATCTAGAATTTTTGGTGAATTTTGGGGAAATTTCTGAAAATTTGGGTAATTTTTAGACTATGAAAAATGACAAGTGGCAAGACAAATGATAAATGGTAGTAAAATTTACTGTCAATTAGCAGTGAAAATTTTGATAAATGACTTTGAGATTTAATTACAAATGTCATTGAAAATTTAGAGACAATTGGATTATAAATTTGAGACAAATAGACTAGTCTTAATAGGGGTCCTTATGGGACCATAAGAAAGTGATAAGTGGCAGTGACTTGTGTCACTACCACTCACCACTCCTCTCTCTCACACAGTTCTTTCATTTGAAAGACCAAAGTAATTGTTATGTCTTTCATTTTTAACTCTTGTCTTCATCTTTCTCGTGGACTTCCCTTCTCCTTCTTCACGAATTGTGTTGCCAACCATCACCAACATTGAACCTTGCTTCCATCTTTCACTTTCTACTTCTTCATGTTATCTTCTTCATTTCCATAAGAAAACCCAGGCCTTCCAACCTTCAAGATGATGACCGTAGGTTGTGTGTGAAGCTAGGGTTGAGTGAGATTTTGACGATTTTGGAGCAATATCAAGTAAGTTAAATATCAAGGGTATTGTTAAATGAAATAGAATGATAAGAAATGTAAGATTTGGAAACAAAATTGGTAGTTGATCTGGAAATTGTAGCAACAACATCATGATCTCCAAATATGCTTCTGTGTTTTAGCCATAACTTTTTCTCTAGTTATCCAAATGAGATAATTTTTAGTTTGGATTAAACTAGAGACATATGGCTACATTTTTCATGAAGGCATCGAATTTAAATTTTGTCTTTAAGAGTCTCAAACTGTGACATGAAATTGAGAATTGGGCATAGTACATTGTTGGATGAATGTATATGTTGTGTTCTGTTTTGAATGGATAAGAATGTGTTATATTTTGAGTGTTTGTAAACAAGTAGCGAATATGAAATGTGTATGGAGGATGATGAGTTGAAATTAGTTATACTTGAAGAAGTTATCCACTTGAGATTAGGAGTCAAATAAGTTAGAGAAGTTGGTTTGGAATAAAAGATAGAAACGACAAAAAGGGAATAATGTGTGGTCTAACTTGGGGGAGGAGGGGGGGAACTGTATTGATCTAAGAAGATTTTGATAAAATTGTCTTCATGAAAGTTGTAGATCTTTCCTTTAACTTTCCAATGGTATATAGCATGAAATTTTTGGACATTGGAGTAGAAAGTTATGATCATTTGATGTTATTGATCCACTTCTGACCAAGCCTTTGTCTGATGCTTCTTTGACCTAGCCATCGTCTGATGCATCTTTGAGCTAGACATCATCTGATGCACCAAGCCATCGTCTGACTAAGCCATCATCTGACTTAGTCTAACCTTCATCCAATTCAATTTTGACACTTTAGAGAATCAAGCTTAATAGAACAAGAGAGTTGTTAAATTGATTAAAGATAAATAAGAAGCTCTAAAGTAGGATGGCAAGTGATTAACTAGGTATTCGATAAGGTCAAATAGATGACTAAGAGATTGGGGAAGTCATTAATGTTATAGAAGGATAAAGTTAGCCTCTGGAAGCAATAAGCTCAATATGCCAAAGAATACTAAGTCTTTTGTATCAAATAGTGGGGTGAGATCTGGTCTTTCAATTTGTACCAACTTTAAACTTTTCTTTTTTCAATTTGTATAAACTTTATCTTTGAATGTTTAATTTGACTTATCGTTATCTGATTTCAAGAATTCACTCTTATTCCTTTATTCCTAACCTTTCAAAAAGAGTAGGTACATAAGGTTTCAAATACTTCCTATTAATAAAATGCTTATGAGGTCCACCTTCTAAACTAGATAACCAATAGGTATTACCCTTTAAAACTTTATGAATTTAAATATGGCCCTTCCCTATTTGGAGACCATTCCCCCATTCTTTATTTTTTTGGGTGGTAAGATCAACTTCCACACTAGATCCCGTTCTCATAATTCGGGATTATAAATTCTTTTGTTATAAAATTTTACCACCTTTTCCTTTTGTACAATTATGTTATTTAATGTCTATAGTTGCATTTCGGCTAAGTCCTCTAATTCCATTAACATTGCTTCTGAATACTTAGATATTTTCAAAGCATTTTATTTTTCCATTCTCAAGGATGGGATGACCATTTCCATAGGAAGAACGACATCTTGACCATAGTTTAAAGTGAATGGGCTGACTATTATAATGGTGCATTTAGTAGTACAATACACCCATAAGGTCTTAGCTAGAATTTTATGTCATTCTCTAAGATTCTCCTCTAACATTTTTTAAAAGATTTCAATTACTACTTTATTTGATACTTTGGCTTAACCATTAGCCTGAGTGTAATATGGAATCAGATTTATCAGTTGTATACCATAATCTTTAACAAAATATCTTACTTTTTGACTAGTAAACATAGTTCCTTAGTCACTTGTTGTTGATTAAGGAATTGCAAATTGATAAATAATCTGTCTAGTTAACCTTCTTCAAAGGTTGAGCTACCATTTATTTAGTAGTATAATTTATGACCAATAAAATGAAATTATGGCCTTTAAAAGAGGGTGGATATATTGTCCCATTAAGATTAATGGCCCAACCTCTAAATGGCCATGGTTTAATTATATAATGTAACTTGAAATAATTTCTTAAACTTTTCCATATTTTTTACATTGTTGATAGCCTTTGGCATAAGATATACAATCTTTCAAGATTGATAGCCAACAATAATCATGTCATCATATAAGCCACATCATCTTTATTCCATACTGATGTGCTCCATATACCCCTTAATGAACTTGTCTCATAATTGTTAATACCTTAGGCACCCCAAGGCATCTCAAAAGAAGACCATCATTACCTTATCAAAACAAGACTCCTTTAATCAAAAAGAAATTGAGTGCATATAGTTCAATTCTAATAGGCATTTTCTTTTCAGGGTTCTCCAAGAAACTCCTAATTTTCACACTCTAAACTTGAGCGACTTCTTTATTAATGTTAAAAAATCTAAGGAAATCCCACTTTTATAGTTATTGATGGAAGGGATTTTCTTTACAAAATGACACATTTATAAATTAGCCCTTAAAACATTTTCAACCTAGATATAATTTACGAGGGTTCATTTGCCTCCTAAATTTTTTCTTGAAGAACATATTGAAGTTCCACTTCAATAAAGAATTCTAACAATTGAAAAACATCGGTATAATAAGGTGACAAAGTTAAACTTATGCACATATATTCTCTTGTCACCTAACGTAACACTAGTTTAGAATAAATTCTTTAGCTCCAAGATCAACTAGATGTTCCAGTTTAATTATCAAGCCTTCATACTCAACCTAATTATTAGTGCATGGTAAGTCCATCAAGGGAGAGAAGAGTTTTTGTTCCATTTAGTGCAATTATTGCTACCCCAATTCTAGTTGACTTCTCAACTTTAGAACCATTAAATTTCAATTCCCATAGCTTTTTTCTAGTAAATAAGAACTAAATTTCCTATTGCTTCCTATACTTATATCATGGGATAGATTGCTAAGAATTCAACTAATGCTTGATCTTTTACCAACTTTTAAATGTAATATACCAAGTTAAAGTCTATAAAAGTCATGAATCATTTCCTAACATTTGATGGGAAGACTAGCTTATTCAATATGTATTTCATTAAATCAGTATGTGAAACCATAAAAACTTTATTTTGCAATAAATAATGCCTTAGTTTTGAACAAGAAGTATAATGTTAATCATAACTTAATGATAGGAAGATACTTCTTTTTTGTTGGTGAGAAAATTCTACGTAAGTAATAGATAGCTTACTTATGACCTATCTCATTACTTAGGCTTAATAAACACTTGATAGATTCTTTTACAGTAGAAATATATGGCTTTAAAGGAATTTCTTTTCTTTGTGCCTTCAATGCTAAAGATTTAGTAAGGTATTCTTTCATACTATAAAATGCCATATGATGCTTTTCTTCCCAAAGGAATTCCTCGGTCTAAGATTTTTTTTTATTTTTTTCTTGACAGATTAGCAATAAACCTTCTTATGTAGTTCACCTGGCTTATAAATCTTTACAGTTCCATCTTTACTCTACGGCAATTTCACTTTAAAAATGACTTTTGTTTTATTTCTATCTAGTTTGATTACTTTACTGTGGGCTATAAAAACTGAGGAAATTTTTCGCTTTTTCTCAAAAAAACGTACTTTATGGGATTTAACTTCAATCCATGCTTTTCATCCTATGAAAGGCTTCTCTCAAATCCTAGATATAATATGCACTTTTTTATTTCACAACAATATCATCTATATAAACTTATAAGGTAAGACTTATCAAATCATGAAAGACAACATTCATAGTGCTCTGATAAATAACTATTGCATTCTTTAAACTAAAAGGCATTACAACCCATTTAAATGTTCCTATTATCCCTAAACATTTCAAAGCAGTTTTGAAAATATCATTTTTGGCTATAAAAATTTGATTATAACTGGAAAAGCAATATATAAAGGAAAACAAAGATTGTTCAACCATTGCATCCATCAAAGAATCTGCAACCAACGTCATGTATACACCTTTTGGAGTGGCCGCATTTAAATCCTTAAAGTTAACATATATTCTTATATTTCCATTCTTTTTAACTATAAGTACGACATTAGCTAGACACTTAGTATATCTAGTTGGTCTAATGAAACCAGTCTTACATAATTTTTTTGATTTCATCTTTAATATTTAACTCGACTTCTTTAGACCATCGCCTAGAGGGTTAGCGGTAAGGATGGAATTATGATTTTATCAAGAGTCTATGTTTTGCCAACCATCTACTCAACCTTGGCATCTCAATATAGTCCCAATCAAAATAGTCTTTGAATTCCTTTAAGAGCTTCAATAATTTCGACTTTGTTCTTAAATCTAAATTCTTGCTAACAAAGACTCCACACACTTCTCTTCGATTACCTAAATTCACTTCTTCTAGTGGCTCCTGATTTCGGCACCCGAAATCATCAATCTTTTTGGGACAATTTTCAACTCCTAAATATGATCATTCTCCATTTGTAATTCTTCTTCTTCAAAGACCAACTCGGCATTCTCACACTTCTCCACTTCTTTGAGATTCTCTAAGATTTTTTTCCTTCTAAATTTAATGTCTACGATTGTAGCTAATACAATCTCCTTTTGTGAAAATTTACTCATTAAGTTCCTCTATTATTGGAACCTTCATCAGCCTATTTGTTGGCCCCATTTTCGGAGTCCAACTCTTGCTCTAATACCACAACTGTTGTGACCTCACTTCCGGAGCCCAACATTCGGAATCATGAAACGTAAGCGTATTATCCTGAAGGGTTATTTCAATGAGATCTTATGGTAATCATCGATTCATCTTCATCCTCTAATACCATAAGTGTTGAGACCCCGCCTTCACGAGTCATATGACCGACATCCTAAGTGACATCCGAACGCGTATCCCACAAGGGTGGCATGCCCACTCCAGTCAAACATCAAAAACAAACTCATGTCTCCTATTTCAGAACAGATTTTGGGAAACCTCAAACTAGAATTACGATTTGACTTCTTCAGAACATTTATTCCCCATTGTCTTAAGTTTCTAATGACACCAAAATCATTAATTTGGTTCAGAAATCTGAAAGTTATAGCCCAAATATTTTAGGACTGTTATTAAACTGAAACAGTACACTATACTCAACTTCCATCCAGAAATTGATAGTCTTAGAGACTGAATTAAAATTTCATGTCTTCAGATAACTTGTAGCTCTATGCCTCTATTTTATTTAAAAATAAGAATCATCTTATTTGGAGCTCTGTAGGTCACGATATCAACAAAATACTGAAGCATGTTCAGTAAAATATCCAATTGACACTCTTCCAATCGATACCCTTACTTTGATTCAATCAATCTTTTTCAAATCAATACCAAAACCTATAAATTCTTATAGAGAGATAGAGAAATGTGTTAGGAATCCATTGGTTTACAAATCAAGTCATTTGGAGGTCGGATGACAAAATTATGGGCAAAAGAGTGGAATATGTTTAGGTTTGGGGAGACCTACGAGTCGTGATCGCGACTTGCTCCCACATCGCGACATCGTGACTTGCGCGAAAATCCACAGAGTCACGATCGCGACTTTTCTTCTTCCTCTAACCTATTTTAGTAAAAAAAAGCATAACTTTTACTAAAGATATCGGATTAAGGTCATTCAAGACCGTTTCGAAGAAGACTTCTAGGCCTACAACTTCTGTGAAGACCCCGAAGAAAGTTTTTGCCTCTAAAAGGATCAAAAATTCCAGTTAATGTAGCTATCCTGTATGTACATCCTATACAGCATCACAAACTTCTACTGATCATATCTCCCAACTCTGATGTCCAAAAATTTCATACTATATAGCGTTGGAAAGTAAGAAAGATAAGCTACAACTTCTAAGAAGATAACTTTGTCTAATTCAACTTAGATTAATCCAGTTTTTCCCCTAAACTCAGAATACACATTTTTACCCTTATGAAAGACTTGAAAATTGTCCGAAATTCACTTCCTCTAATGCAACATCATTTTTTAACCATTCGACTACCAAATTGATTTCATTAAACTCTTAAGTCTCAACTCATTTAACTCATCACATTCAACTACATCTCATCATTCATAATTCCTACCTTTCTTGTCCATAACATCTCACTTACGTATGCATATATAACAACAATTCAAGTTCAAAAATCATCATCTCAAGTTGATAACTTTCCCAAATATACCTAATTCCAACTCAACATCATCCATACACAAATCATATTTCATTAACAACAAAAGATAAGAGCTTTACAAAACTTTAATGGCATTCTAAGCCACATTACATCCTGGGTATCAAATCCTGAAATACAAAAGATATATGAACAATAATTCTCGAATTGCGACTAAAGTCTTATTTTACATGAACTAACTTCAAATATAAAATATGCATAATCGAAATAATGCCTTGACTCTTTTTCACTCGATATCTTGCTCACCACCTGAAGATAGTGAAGGATGGGGGTGAGTTTAAAAGCTCGTGAGTAACAATTTTATAATCGGTAACAAGTAAATCCATTGAAATATTCATTTCCATTGTAAAAATTCACATTAAATCATAAAGCACATATTTCTCAAATTCTCAACCAAATTCATAATAATGCAAATCATGTATGCACCAATCTTGTCAACATATCATGAACACATAACCACATCAAAATGACTTGGGTGGATCTAAAAACAGAACGTACTACACATTTTCACATAATGGTCCTGTGTAGCCATGAATTTAGGGGAGTCCATGAAGAAGCTCCATGCCACTAGTGGGTAGGTGGGAGAAGCCTTTTTGTCAAAGTGCACTTGACTTAACTTAGGGGACCACCACAAACCCACATAATCATGCATTTCACATCTTGTAAACATATTGCCCAAAATGGCACATTTCTGAAACTTGATTTCATAACTATATTATCGTTTCAAAAACCAATATTTTTTCAAAATCATTTCCATCATTCATTTTATAAACCAATAACACAATTCATATACAAACATGTAGCACATTCTTAAAGCATTTAAAAAGCAATAAATGCATATGAATAAAATAGCTGAAAATCATTTATTTCCATTTCTTGAAAGAAACATTAATGGCTTATTACTTAATTATAAAAGTGTAACTTACCTTAATTTCCTTGCTTGAAAACTTGCTCAAGGATGCCTCTCCTCTTACTTCTCTTGCCTCTCTTGCCTCCCTTCAACATTGGCAAAAATCCCCATTCAATAGGAATTCAAATTGGAAAACCTAAATAAACCTATGCATGAAATTGATCTTAGAATACTTAAACCCATGCATTTCCTAAGCTCTTTGAACCAAAACTCTTTAAAAAATCCAAAAGATTAAACATAAACTAACCTTGAATCTTCACCAAACAATAAGTTTCTTGGCTCTAATGGAAGCTCTAATCTTCTTCTTTCTTTTTCCCTTCTTGAGTAACTTCAAAATCAGTCTTTAAAACTAAGAAAAATTGAAACCTAGCTCAAAACTCCATTCTTTTCTCTACTTCACCGAAACCTCTCTTCCTCTGTTCTTCTCCTCTTATTTTTCTTTCTTCTTATCCTTCACTCACGTTTTTGCTCTTCTTTAGGAAGACAACGTTTTCCTCTTCCCATTCTACCCCTAATGAATGAGAAAAGTCCATTTTTCCCTTCCTTATATGCCTTGTATCTTTTATCCTTAAGTGACCTCCCAAAAATGCCCTTCATGCAATCTTACTACCTTAACACTTTAATTAAGTTAACCTATTTCATAAAATCTTACTAAAATTAACATAACAATTAACTCCAAAATTAATCTATCAAACCTCATAATAAATTTAAATCATGCTTAATCAATAAAAAAAATTTGGGGGCCAACAAATGATCTCTCTCAAAAAGAATTTTCACTATCTAAAACACAAGATTTGATAAGAATATTACTTTAAGAGTATTGATGTTGTTGATGTAATTCAAGAGTCTTATATGTTTTCACAAAAATAGTGGCTCTTTCTTAAGTAAGCATTTCCTTCAACTAGCCATTGTTTCACTTGCATCCTTAGTCAACTGGATGGATTTAAATCTAAATAATTTTGATGTCATCTTTGCCAAAAATCTTCCAGTAATCACGAAGCTAATATATGACCTTCATGATTAGTAGAATCATTTTAGATAAACAATTTTAAATAAGGTAAGTTCTTAAAAAACGTTATGTAAGAAAGGAAACGTATTTCTTATGATTTTATTTCCTTTTAAGAATTAATCTGTTAACAATAAAAGGAAATAAGTCCAACGATAACAAGATTATTCAATATATTGTGAAATAAATAAGGTAAGTTCATTAGGAGGTTCCTACAAGAAAGAAAGCATTTCTCTTATGATTTTATTTCTTTTTAAGAATTAGATCGTTAATTGTACAAAGAAATAAATCCAATTTGAATTTTGAAATATTATGTGGTTATCATCAAAATTATTAATAATAAACCTTGAGCTAACAATCTCCTCCTTTTTGATGATGACAAACAATAATAGATATATTTTCAAAATTTACCTAATAATGAAGGGTTTCAAAAAAATACCTGCAGACTTTAATAAGTTCTTAGTGATTAGAAGGAGCATTTTCTTTCTTAGTAAGGAGTTTATCATTAACAAATCATATATTAAAACTTCGTAAATTCAGTTAGTAACATATATCACAAATTCATCATGCTCACAAATAATGCAAGTAAAAGTCATGCAAGTATATCATACATCTTTTAGCAAAATATATCGGCATCTTAATTTTTCCCCTTTGTCATTATCAAAAAGTAAAGGGAAAAAAATGAATCAGGCAAAAATAACAACAAAGTTATCGAAGAGATATATAACATGTTATGCTCAAAATCATGCAAGGAGAAAATATCTCAACTCTTAACTCTCCCCCTTTGTTATTATAAAAAATATATCTACTCTCCTTCTGCATTAAAGCTGAGAATTCTTCATAGAAGGATGGATTAGTAGCACCAAATATTATGTTATCAACATATATTTGTACTATAAGTAAATCATTCTTCTTTCTCTTAATAAATAAGGTTTTTATCTACCTTTCCTCTTTCAAAATTATTCTCAAGAAGAAAATTACTTAGCCTCTCATATCATGCTCGAGAAGCCTGTTTTAGACCTTACATGGCTTTAGATAACTTCATGATGTAATATGGATGATCTTCGTTCTCAAAACCTTCCTATTGATTATAACATTGTTTAGTTTTGTTTCTTACTACCTTACCATTTTCGTCACATAAATCTTCAAATTTTCTGTTATCAAATTCCCTTTTATGATCGCTCTAAATTGATGAAATGCAATAACCTTTTTCAATATAATTTTTCTATAAAACTTTATATTTTCTTTCAATCTAGTTGAAATGTGATATTTTATGTGTCTTGAACACCAATTATTAACTATCCATTGATTTTCTTTTGTTTCTATTTTGAAGCATATTTGCAGAAAGTATCATCTCATTTTAGGTATGTAAATTTTTTGGGTCCTTTCAAGTTAATAGCTTGACCTTCCAGTTTCCAAGCATACATTTGAGATAATTTCCCCATTCTACAAAAGTTACAAGAATGACTAATATGACCATATCTACCACAATAGAAGCATAAAATAGATAAATGAGAGTTGTTATAATTTCTACCATGTATCACATTCCCGTTGTTTTGATTATGGTTACTGCTGGATTTAACAAAGAAATTCTTGTATGGCCTAATATTATTGTTTTCGTTGTAACCTATTATAGCTTTATCAAAAACACATTTACCACTACTAAGCAATGCATCAAGGTTATTCTTTCCATCAACGAAATTTGCTAGATCTTTTTCTAGAGATAAGATCTTTCTAGCACATTTCTCTTTCTCAATTTCTAGGGCGACAACTTTTTCTTCTAGCTGTCTCACTTTATTAGAATCATCTTCACACAAAGTGTTTTCCAACTTAGCTACTCCTTTTTTTTTTCATAACTTCCTTTTCAGAAACATTTTACTTATAATCAACCTCAAGAGACACATTCTTGGTCGCTAAATTCTCATTCATAGATTCCAATGATTTATCTTACTCTTCAGAGATGCATCATTGTTCTTGGCACTGATATGATTACCGTACCGTACCGGCCGCTATCGTTCCGGCCGGAAACTGGTATCGGTAAAAAATATCGGTCAGTACCGGTCAATTTTTTCGGTACCGGTCGGTATTCAAAATACCGGTCAAATACCGACAGGTACCGAAAATTTTAAAAAATTAGGAGACGTTTTATAAAATTTTCAAAATTTCCCTCCCTCCCTCCTACCTCTCCTTCCCCCCTTTTTTCAAAGTTTTTAAAGTAATAATAAATATTTTATTACTAATAATAATTATCAATTAAATAAAACTTAAAAATAAATTTTTTTTATTTTTAGTACTAATAAATTATTTTTATTTAAATTTATTTTTAATATTTTATATAATATTTATTAATAAATACTAATAAATTAGTTTATAAATAATAATTTTAAAATTATTTATT
>JANKOE010000002.1:34436800-34447112 GCA_026284465.1 Erythroxylum citrifolium | reverse complement strand
ATTCTCCTTTCTTTAATGAAATTTAAAAGACTACAAAGCCCACTTAATAAACCTTAAGCCTTCAAATCATATTTAACTTCCTAATTGCTCTTTCAATTCTATTTAAATTCTAATAATAACTCATAAAACTTTCAATTCATCCATTAAATCTTTATTAGCCTAAACAAATAAACCCTCAATTCATATTATTCTTTTTAATACTCACAATATATCACAAAATAAAAATTTATCAACAAATCTTATTTCACTAAATCCTTCATTGAATAATCATAACTTAAGCAATAAAATCTTCAATTTATTCCAATCAAATTACAATTAATCAAACTAAAATCCTCAAAATAATTTAAACATGCTTAATGCGAATTGGGGCCCAACAAGTTCCTTTTGTAGTGGTCAACATGATAGTGAGGATGTTAAAGGAAATGTTGCACTTGATATGAGGAAAAGAAGAAGACATGTTTCTAACTTTTTAACACCACGAATAACTCCTGGAGCTCAACCTTCAATTCATAGTGCCTTGCAACCTAAAGAAGCAGCTCATAATGTTGATATAAAAATGGTGAGATGGTGGTATAATTTAGGGATAACATTAAATGTTGCCCTGTCTTATTACTACCATCCTATGGTGGATGTTATTGCTTTTTACGGTCCAAGATTTAAAGTTCATTCAATTTATGACTATAAAGGTAAACTTTTAAGCAGCTCTATTGATGAAATAAACAATTACTTGGTTGAAAGAAGAATGATTTAGGCTATTTATGGGTGTTCAACTATGTGTGATGGTTAGATAAATAGTATTCTACAAAGGAGACAAAGTTTTTGGTGTCTATTGATATATTTGGCCTTGTTAGAAATGTTGATACTCTACTTCAAATATTTATGAAGTTGCTAATGAAACTAGGCCAAAAAAATTGTTCAGCTTATTATTGACAATGATTCTACTTACAAAACAACTAGAAGAAGATTGCAAAGCAGGTATAATTCTTTTTATTAGACTCCTTATATTGTACATTATGTTGACCTCATGTTGGAAAATATAGGAGATGTTAGATAACATGTCTATATATATGTTAATTCAAGCTTTATATACATATAACAACAACAAATGCATATGTTCATTTTCGATGCATATGAAAAAGTCGTATAAAACAAAAGAAACAAAGATAGTATTGTGGATAAACAGTAGATAGCCTGAATTGTAATTAATTAGTGGCTAAAAAACCTAATTGGTTCGGACTGTAAAAATTTTGAATCGTCTAACTTTTCAATTTAGTTTTTAAAATTTCGATTTGATTTAGTTTAATAACTCTTATTGTTAAAATTTGATCAGTTTATTAATTAATCAATCAATTTTTATAAATTAATAAGTTCTTATAAAATAAAATAAAATAATTAATTTTCTTTTAATAATCTCTTTTTTAATTAAACTTTAAATTTTATCAAATTTTTTAATCATATTTTAAATTCTTTACTAGATTAACTTCCAATTTAGTTTTTAAAACATTGATAATTATTATATTATTTTTAATGCAATACACATTTAGATAATGGAAATATAAATGATTAACATAAAAGTTTCCATACTTTTGAAATCATCATTAACTCTTTCCTTCTGAACTCATTCATGGATATGGGGTAAATAATTGGGACCAGACCGACTCATTGGTACGTTTGGCTTGGTTCCCATATCCTGACATGACGCAATAATAACCAAACATCGTAATTGAGAAATAAAATCTCCATTTCCTTACAACAACAGAGTTGGCAATGGACTGTAGACAAGCCTATGGGTACATACCTCTCAAAGGTGTTTCGCAGAGTAATATGAATGAGCCCAAGGCCAAGAGTATGCATACATGCATAGCTCTCTCTATACAAACAAAGGGTTTGAGTTAAATAAGTAGGGTACTCGTAAAACAGACTGATTGTATTCCTGGAATTATACATATGATGGATTTCTCCAACAAATAAAATTTCCAAACAAGATCACTGTTAAAACCTGAGACAGATTACACTTCCAATACACTCGTAGATTACATCCAAGGCTGGGATAATACCCATCAGAGGTCTCGACAATAACAATCAATTTTATCGGCCTCCAGGACTTCTGTTCCATGATAAATAAGAAGGATCTCCAAGTCGCCTGAGATGACATAGCACGAGATACCAAGTTAGCACTTAAGACATTGTCTCAAACTCAGCTATCTCAAATACACAATTGGATGATGAAAACAAATGGCAGGTAGAAGCTGCTCTGGATGAGCCAATTAAGGTGAAATACATGTCCTACCCCCTTGCTCTCTCTCTCTCTCTCACACACACACATATACATGTGAGCATGTTTGCCTGTGAGCACGCAAACATGCACACCAAGGAATGTGCACAGGTGTCACTATATTCACCATCATCCTACAGATAATATCTCCATAACAAAAACAAATTTCAAACATGGCCAGAAGATGCAATATTTCACAAATACCAGGTTTGGTAACTCCTACATTAGAGGACCTGTATCCTTTTTTAACACAATCCAACCTTCTGTAAAGAAAGATCACAAATGGAATAGGACAACAAAAACGTTGACACATCAAGTTTCAAAAGTGAACTGTAAATTCCCCATCAAATCATAACTCTACAAGCAAAGGACTCATTCCGGTCTCATGATTGGTAAAACAAATTGAACCTTCAAGGCACCTACATATACGAACAGAAAAGTTACCTAGGCTTGACCAAATATATGACAGTGAAACAAACTGCCAAGAAGAAGCACAACCCGCCTACAGTGAGGTAAGCAATGCCAAGGAAGTCATTCTTTCCACCAAGCCAGCTTGTGGTTGAAAGTACAAGTTTCTTCTTGCCATTGAAACTGTAAGTATTGTAGTTATTCTCCAAGGTCACATCTATGACATCATCTGGCCTGAGATCCTCCTCAATCTTTCCATACAACTTTCTAAAAGTAGGAAGTGCTGCCGTTCGCATCCAAACAATGAGGTCCTCTTGCTCACTCAGCTATTAAAGTAGAAAATTTGTTATTCAGTCAGATCCCAAATTTGCAGTTTCAGGAAGCACCTTTAAGCAAGGACTTCCAACAAATAAATAAATTTTCAGCTGAAGTAGTATTGGATGATGTACAGAGTAAGCATTGAGGCAAAGCATAGAAACTTTGGAACAGGCAATAAAAACAGTATGAGAAACCACACATAAAGCAATAGAACCCAAATTCTATACTATTGTCCTAGCTTTTTAACACCTACCTTTTGTCCAATAGTGTGACTCAATCTCTGTGCTCTTTGTATATTCCATAAATAAAGCACATAAGCACAAATGCACCAAATAAAACTCAATATTCAAGAATATAATTCTTCTGACCAAATTAGACATGCACGGGAAGATCACATTTCATTTGGGTTATGAGGTACACAAGCTTATTACTTTTTCCAATTCAACATAGCCATAGGAAGGGATGGCAATTCTTCCTCTGTTTTTAGCATCTTGGGTCACAAAATTGATGTTCAGTTGATTCTACTAACAGATTCATATATATCATGATAGGTCCATTAAATACTTTACTCATAAGCCAAATTATCCTCTCCTCCTCACTAATAATCCCTCTTCGCACACCAAAAAATATATTCAAATTCAAGAAGCCTATGATAGTAACTTAATTTTTAAAGCAAAAACCACACTGGATTTGACAGTTTGACAGTTCAGCAAAGACACTCCCTAGTCAGCTTGGGACTAGCTCTAGCTACGCTCTTGTTAAACTCGTGTCACTCTTCCTCCAATCAGAAGATTTGTCTCACAAACATAAAGTCAAGCACTTGTTGTGTCAGCCTCCATACATAGGCCAAAAGCAGAAGTAAGCTGAGTTACTATGGTAAACAAGTACGGGAGATGACATTAATCACGTTTGAGGACCCGAAAACTAACTTAGTAACAACAGAAAGCTATTGCATCTTCTAGGTGAATTTTTCTATTTTTTACAGCTTGGCAAAATGAATGAAAAGAAGAATGATTGCTAAGTTAACATTCTTTTCATAGACGAGAAGAGAAGTGCCTGCGTTTCAATAATTCTGTTTAAGATTCACACAGGTACTAAAACATCAGCTTTAACCAACTGAATTTTTTTTGCTTACACAGTAACGTCACTAGCACCAACAAACATGGGTAAATCAAAAACAACTCAAGAGTTGATTTGCGACCAAACTGAAGTCTTTAAAGCACTGGCCAGACTTGCCTTTCTAGAAATAAGATATTCATAATAGAGAAATGATATATACACAATTGCAGGGGAAATGGGATATTAAAAAGCAGTTAAAGGCTTACAGGTATTGATTCATTGAGCGTTCCACCACCAATGATACCTCCACTCTGAAAATTCTTTGGGTAGACATTTTTGCCAAACTTATGGTCCCTGTCACTCTTCCATGAGATATCTCTCTTATTGATACTTAATTGAGAGCTCTTGCGTGAAAAGCTGTAAGTGTCATTAAAGAAACTCCAAGCTATTAGACCGCAGGGTACAATTACGGTCCCATTCAATTTGTCTTCTGGTTCACAGGTACTTGTCTCATTCTCACCACTCAAACTTTTCAATTGCTCGTCACTTCGGCTTTTCACATACCTGAATTATAGAAATATCTTTAGATGGAACAACACCTTATATTAATCTACTAAAAATGATTATATTCCAAAGTATTGCCTCCATAGCACACAGTTAAATGTGATCAAATAAAATATCAAAATTCAGCCAGGAATAAACTACTTTTTTTCTTTTCTTACTTAAATATCCAGCAATCTCTTTGATTCTGACAGTAAATACACTTCAACAAACTAAAATTGCTACCTAACAAAGCACCTCAAAGAAGTGATTAGGAGTTCTCTATCATCCATAGATAAAATTACTGATCAGCATTTAAGTTGGCCATAATTAGCTCTCAATGGGAATGTTGACAGAAGATAAAATTCCAAAAGTGGTAAATGTCACACATCACATGTCGCGTCTAATCATTCACAATCCAGGATAGTGTTTAAGTTCATTCTAGACATGAATATAATGAAGATTCCATTCAATAGTTCATAACTTCTAGTCATAGCTTCTTAAAAGAATCCCACCAAATGGCACATATGACAAAGACTAGCAACATACCTGCGATGGTTCTGGTAGAAGTTATCCAGTTGATAATACACATAAATAGGTTTCTTCATATGCTTTGGAACCTAAAAACAAACAAAAATATGAGCAAAAGGGATAGGATAAAAATAGGTCCATTCATCAAGTAAACTCACAAATATAACGCTAATGTCTATATTTAGATATAAATACTATAGGAACATTATAGAACTGAAAAGTGTGCAATATGCTGTAGAATTTTTTCACTTAAAAGCTACTTAAAGTGTTATAGAAAGTACAAAAAGTTATCTTTAAATATAGTAACTACAACAATGACAAGCAATGGAAAAGGTATGAGAAGCCTTACAATCAAAGTTCGATTACATGTCTTCTTTCCAGGGGTCTGTATATATCCAACCTTATTAGCTCTATTTGATTCAGGAATGCATTCGACATCATACCGCTCAACTATTTCAACTACCTGATGAAACCAAGAGATTCCATTCAAATAAAACACAAGTATGAACAAGAAATAACAAGTAACCCCAGTCAAACTTACATCTCGAGAAGCAAAAAGGGCAGCAACTCCAATTGGAATGAAGACAATGCTAACAAGCAAGAATGCCGAGATCACCTGTTCACACACCTCTGAGTTATTGATTGCCACTATGTAAAGTAAGATTGCTATAAGCACTTACAATAAATACAACGTACCCATTTAGGAGTGAGAATTGGCTTGCAAGCTGGAAGTTCTTGTTGTGTAAACTTCGAATCTGAAAGAAAACACAACCTGATTTCATTGAACTACAAAAGATTCTGACATATACCATAAGAAAATTTGGCCTAATTATCCAACCAAAAAAGGATTCCTATTTAATATCATCATTTAGCTTCCACTTAAAGTCACAACTGACTGTGGCTTTCAACGAATAGCGTAAAATTAGCAGATTCTTCCTATTTTTCTTGTTATTATCCTTTTCTTTTACCTTATCACTAACTCGTAAAAGGAATCTCGCTTAAGAGTCGGTAATTAGCCACTACTCTAACAAGCCAAATTCAGAGTTGCTACCAATAAATCTCAAATTAACACAATTACACCTCTCTCCAAAAACAGTGCTTCCCAGTACACCCTAGCTGAAGTAGTTGAATCAAAAAGGACGAGATCAGAACAAATCAGAAATGTAATGAAAAACAAATAATTTCAAGCATCAGCGTACGTGCGAGCCTAAAATATGGAGAATTACTAACTAAAAGGATCAAGGGAAAAGAAGTCAAGGCACAACAGAGACCCTGTGAATGAAACTAAGCAACAACTGATGAAAACAAACATATCTTCAATTCTCAACGATTAACCCCAGAAGAGACCCAAAAGATACAGAAAAGTAATTTCCCAACACTAAACCAGAAAGTTCCAACAAGGAAAACGAATCAAAGATAAAAAAATTTCCACTTGAAAGAAAAACACAATAATCAATCAAAAGCGGGTATTGATAAATTTGAGGTGGGGGGGAAGAAAAAAAAGTGAAACTCACATTTGGGTCGCTTGGAATTCCTTCGAGGAGCAGAAGAATCAGCCGATCCGTTACCATTACCAGGTGTGCTTAAGGGGGGCGTAGTATTATTCATCAGATGAATTGAAAAGAGAAGACCCTAAAAAAACCAGAACAGAAAGAGATAGACAAGCTATCGATGACGGAGAACACGAAGCAACAAACGGGTTTGAGAAAACACCAAGGGAGAGTTACTAGTTATACAACAACTAATAATATGAATAAAAAAAAAGAGGAGGAGGAAGAACTAGGAAGGGTGCTTGATGTTGTCCTGTTTTGACTTTTAAACAGCTCCTTTTCCTTACCTCTCTAGATCTAGGCGGGTTTACGGACCCGGTCCTTGTCTCTCTAATGGTACAAAGGTAAAGAAAAATCAGCGAAGAGAGTGAGAAAGACCCGATGAAGAAATTTCAGAAGAGCCGGTCAACTTCAGGCACGCAGACACGTTTTCATCAAAATTAAGTGGGATGGATCGTGAACGAGCGTAGACTTGTCCTACCTTACATTTACAAGTCTTAAACATGGTGTTTCTCATTAAATAGCATGTTTTAGTATTTAAATTCTATTAAAATGAGTTTTAAGTACCCTCTTCACGGTAAACAATATTTTATTTTATAAATTATATATTCTCTTTTTATTCCAAAATTAATTAATTTTCATCAAAATTGTGTTAAAATTATATTACAATAAATTGTAGGTTTACTTACTAGACTAAAACTTAATACTTAATCCTTGGATAAATATGAGAATTCATGTTTTTATATTAAAAGAATAAATTACGTTTTTCCACTTTAAAATTTTTATTAAATTTTAAAATAAATTTTGATCTATTAATTAGTAATATTTTATGAAAAAAATCAAACAAATCTTAAACCATGCAATCAACGTTTCTCTTCACTTGCATAATATTGTGTGTCCTAAATAAATAAATAATAATAATTTATAGAATAAAATCCAATTTAACTTTATTCTTATGTCTTTTTTTTATTCGAGAAAACTCCGTAGGTGGGTCAAACGGGCACACCTCTCTGAAGGTCCAATTGGCGCACCACCCTACAGGTGGGTCAAGCGGACGCACCTTATCATTTAGGGCCCAACTAGTTCTCCACCTATAGGTAAAATCTCGGCTGCCTCAGGCTCTTACAAGAGGGGCTAACATGAAATCGAATCTGGAACCTAGCCAAAGTCAAATCCTGATCTCAACCATCAAATTACACCCAATAAGGGCTACGTCAAATAGTTATTTCATTATACCTTTTATAACATGGCAGTATAAATGATTCTCAAGTCTCAACTTGCTCATTCATGAATTTAAATAGCGACTTTTGTTTTTATGTGTAATTTCAAATTTTATACAATAAACAAAAGATATATTTAATTATTTTTTCTTTGCCGTTTTTCTCTTTTCCTTAAACTCTACTCTTCTTCTCCTCTTACTTTATTTCAATTTTCTTATATATTTATATAATCCTTAACATTATTTCAAATTCCCATAAGCTTTTCATTATTCAATTTAATTCATTCCTATAAATTAAGTTTCAAGTATCATCTATTTTCTATCAATCTTAAACTAAAATTTTAGATTACATAATTATTGAGATATAATTTTAATATTTAAAATTTTTTAATTGAATTGTTTCAAATAATATATGTTGACGCTTAAAATACATAAATTAAAAGGGAGAGAAATGAATTGTGTATTTTATTATTAAATAAAACTCATTATTAATAATTTCAAGTTAAAAACAAATTAAAATTATAACCAATAAAACTCAAGATATGCAACTTTAATACCGGTTTTATGGAATTTAAAGCTAAATCTAGAAGCTTGATGAAAGATGCTAAATGTTTAGAGATCGTGGTCAATATTTTTTAAAGATTTTTCATGATTTTAATTTCTTATTGTTAGAACTATCCATTTAATTCCATATTTATTTGTTGGATTATATCTTCAAACCACTTTTCAAAAGAATTCATTCTATCGAAAAGTATACAATTAATCTATGTAATTAGCATATTTAGATCTAAGTGAAAACTAACATACACAGATTACCTAAAGTAATTTTGTTCATGCAACCCTTTTTTTTTTGGAGAATGGGAAGAGATTATATTAATCTATACACAAAGATGTACAAAAGTAATTAGTAATTAGTAAAAATATATTAAAGGCATTCTTTTGGGAAATTTTTGGAAAAGAAACGTTCCATCTATTTTAGTTATTAAATATGGTTTGTGTGTTATAACTCTAACCCCTTTTAAGCATATACTTGACTAAGTAAACTAAACGAAAATATGGTTTGTGCGTTATAACTCTAACCCCTTTTAAGCATATACTTGACTAAGTAAACTAAACGAAGGGGTTCATTTCTTGTTAAAACTAGGTATAATTAAATGAAGTCTATGAGATGGAGTGGAGCGAAGGTACCTAACAGTTGACTAGTGGATGTTGGTAGGACAGTGCAAGAATTGAGAAACTTTATTAACATAAAATTATATGTTTGGTCTAGTATGACAAAGATATTAAAAGGAGCCACCAATGCTACGATATTCATTAAGATTTGAAAGAGGTAGGTCGTGATTTTTTGAGAGAGGTAGAGAAGGAGTAATAGGAGTAGACATAGGTTTGGAAGAGTTAGATGACTTCCATGAAGAAGATCTCGAGTGTATTTGGATTGAGTGAGAAGAAGGCTAGTGGATGTAAATGTAGCATCAAAGCCAGAAAAAGTAATGAAGGGGGCTTAGGTATTTGATAGTAAAAGTAGTATGAAGATCATGAAGGATAGTTTAGATGAATTTTTGTGAAGAACCTCTTACCTAGATATCATCCACATAAATAAAAAGAAAGGAAGTATGAGTAGGTATGGAGTGAATAAAGAGAGAAATATCCCTTTATGACTTAATCTATGAAACCAAGCCCTAGGAGACTATTTGAGACCATAAAATGCTTTATAAAATAGACAGACATAATGAGGATGATGAAGAACAGAAAAACTAGGGGTTGATGCATAAAGACTGGTTCCTAAAGATTTCTATATAGAAATGCATTGTTGACATCAACCTGACAAATTGGCCAATTTCTAGCTAAATCAAGAGTAAAAATGATCCAAATGGTGGTCGATTTAATGACTATAGTAAAGTGTCAGTATAATCAAGATTAGGTGATTAATGATAACATTTGGAATCAAAGCGATCTTTAAAGCGATTAAGAGAGCATCAAGATTAAGTTTGGTTTGGAAAACACACATGTAGCCAACAATATGTGTACCTAGAGGAGGAGGAATAAGAGACCAAGTATTGATGTGATGGAGAGCCTTGAACTTATTAAGCATTGTTTGGCGCCATTCAGGAAATTTGTTTTCATGAGTAAATGAAGTGGGATTAGGATCAAGAGATGATTGCATGGTGATGTTATAAGTAATATGATCACGAAAGTTTTGACTTTTTAAGTGCAATCACGTGTTTGGGTAACCATTAGGTTGGAGAATGGTGGTATTAGTTAAGGTATTGGTGGTAGAGATAGAAGAGATGTTACGGAATTATGGAAACATATTAGAGGAAGGAATGGGATTTATTGTTGGACCCCGATCTTTAAGTGGAAATTTAAAAATATTAAATGAAATTCAATGAGTGTTTTTGTATATGGAATTGT
>JANKOE010000002.1:34425275-34436700 GCA_026284465.1 Erythroxylum citrifolium | reverse complement strand
TTAGCTAATGGGCTCTCCTCACTTATAAGCCCATTACACAATAACCCACCTATTCTAATCCTCCTTCTTCTTATTTCACTAACTCTTTAAGCCCACTCTTCCAATAAGCCCATAATTCTCTTCTTCCATTAATAAGCTCAATACTAATAGTCTAATTCTAATTCTAACACTTTAGTCTAATTCTAATTTCTAATTTCCCTTTCCAATACTACTAAAATAAATAAGACTCATCTCTAAAAATATTAAAACATTTAAAAGCAAAATTAAAAGCTAAACAAACGAAAAATACATAAATAAAATAAAATAAAATAAAAAAAATTTCGGGACCCAATAGTTTGTGTTGGTTGATTTGAGAATTTTTGAAGTGTTTTAGGTTTAGAATTGTGTTTGCTTATGCTAGGTTTCCGGACAGGAGGTCCGATGAGTAGTATGGTTGGATGTGATTATATAGAAGTGTATTTTGAACCCTTTGCAGGTTTTGGGTTTCGTAAAATACAGCCATTATGTTGCCCAATTTTTGTTAAATTGGGTGGGGCTGGTTTGTATTTTTAGTCATGTGCGAGTTTTTATGGAAAATGGAATAATAGAAATTTGATTAAATTGATGAGTTATGAGATATGTTTGTTTGAGGATCAATTTTCCAAATGGGAATTTAAATCGTTTTGTGATGATTTGGATTAGATTGATTAATAGATGAAGGGAATGAATAATAAGGAAAGAAAAAGAAGAAAAAAATTTATACCGATTCGGATTGGTTTAGTCTTAGGGTTTCCAGCGCAACGCGGCTCTTTTCTAAAGCTTTTGTTTGCGGATGTCGAATAATTTGTTTCAGTTCTATTCGAATTCGATTTCGTTTTCGCTTTTCTGTTGCCACTTTCGTTTCGCTTCGGTCATAAGATCCGTTTGATTCGTTCCGCCACTTTATTTTTCGTTTCTTTTCGTTTCGTTTTTCCGTTTCCGTTTTGAATTCGCTTTGCTTTCGTTCGTATTCCGTTCTTTCGGCTTATATTCCGTCCTTTCGTTTATGCTCTTTTCTATTCGTTTTGCTTTTGATTCGTTCGGATATAAATTCCTTCATTTGTTTCCGCACGTGTTCTTTGCTTCGCTTTCCGTTTCCGTTCCGCTTTTCCGGTTGGGGTCCGGTTCCGAAATCGGGTCCCAACATTTATGGGGAAAGCAGGTGTTAAATTGAAATATAGTAGTAAGGAAAGGGAATTAGGAGAAGAAGAAGAGATGGGTATGAGAAGAGGGAATTGGGTTTCAAGGAAATGAACATGACTAGAAATATAAATTTTGCTGGTTGAAGGATTAAGACAACAAAATCCTTGATAGTTAGGAGCATAACCATGAAACAAACTTGAAATAGATTTTGGTTTAAGTTTATTAGTTCTAGTTAGACCAAGAAAAGGAAAGCATGCATAACCAAAAAACACAAAGATAGTCAAGGTTAGGAGGTGCATGAAGCAAAAGTTCATAAGGATATTTGTAGTGTAACAAAAAGGAGGGCACGAGATTAATGAGATAAACAACTACGAAAATGAGTAAAACTAGGAGCAATTGGGAAGAGAGCTATGAAGAAGAAGGTGATTCTAGTTTCAGTGATATGATAAATTTTGCATTCAGCAATATCATTTTATTGTGGAGAATGAGCATAGGAAATACAAAAAATATTACCATGAGTAGTCAAAAAATGAGCAAACATTCCTTTGATGATTTCAACAACTCCATTACATTGAAACATTTTAATTTTGGTAGAAAATAAGTTTTTGCAGTAACTTTGAAAAGTTGAAATTTGTGTATAACTTAAGACTTATTACTGAGAGGAAATATCAAAGTGAATCGACTAAAATTATATAAAAATATAAAATAACATGAAACAGATAGAGATAAAGAGGTTAAGGGGTTCACAAATGTCATAGTGAATAAGCTCAAAAGATTTTGTACAAACTCTAGTAGATGATGTAAAAGAAAGACGATAGCTTTGACCTTGAAGAAATGATGATAATCAATATTGAAACTAGGCACTATGGGTGACTGAAATAATTTGGAAAAAATTTTACTAAAATGGATGACTGAGGCATTGTTGCCAAATCTATGGAGAAGCTTTACAAACATCAAGAGCTATGGGATTGGTAAAATGAACAAGAATCTTTGAGGGATACAGATTATTATGGACATTTCTTACGAATAGTGAAGTCTTGGTTGAAAGATCCTTCACAATATAATAAGATGGATCAAGTTTATTTAAACAAGAATTGCCTTTAACAAAATGTGTAATATAAAGTAAATTTACAGTAAGATGAGTAATAATGAGAATATTTTATAAATATAAAGGTATATGATTTGTTGGGAAGGTTAAGAAGCCTTTAGAAGAGATAGAAAGAGTATTTTTATTTCTGACTACCACTTGGTCATTTCTTTGAAGATTATTTCTGACTACCATTTGGTCAACAAGATGTTTACTAGGTGTTGTGTAGGAGGAAGTTGCCGTATTCGGAAGGCACTCTATAATTTCACTAAAAAAATAGGTGGATGAGGTTGTAGTGGGTTAAATATTTAGTGCTTAAAAGATAGGTTGAATTATTATCAGATCAAGAGGAGGGGTGAATGAATTATTTCTAGATTACATATACTTGAAACGATAGATAGCAACCATATGATTAATTATTTTATAAATTTGACATTTTAGAGGTCATTGACTTGAATTAGGCTGGGAATTAGAAGAAAAATGTGGGTTGTATAAGGGATATTAAGATGGGCTTGAAGTATGTTGTAGATTGGAAATAGGGGTGAATAGGGTTCATAGGCTGGGAAGGTGGGCTCTAGGCTGAGATATGTTTGTTTAGGAAAGGTGAGGGTCCATTTGGGTTAGGTCCTTGAGAAGGAATGTGTGGCCCAACCTAGTTGAAATAAGAAAAAGACCAAAATTGGTCTATGTTGTGGGCAAAGCTCACCCTATTTCTAAATTGTTATCTAGGACATCCACCGTTGCTGTGAACTAAGAACCGACTACCATGAGATGCCACAAACACCATTTCATATTGAGGTTGATGAAGGGATAATAGACATTATTTATAAGTGAAGCTTAACTCGCAATTTTGAGAATAAAAGAGGTACTTTACGATTCTCTATGGTAGTGACGAATGACTTGTAATTGGGAGGTAAAGCATTATGTATAAAGAGGACTAAGTCTTCAAATGAAACTAAGTTTCCAGTGGCTATTAAATCTTTAGTTGTGGATACGATAGTTGTTAATCAGCGATGGAGGAATCGCCTTTCTTTGGTACTATAAAGGTGCTATTGGAGCAAGGATTTTTGGGTCATTGTTTGTTAAAGAAAATAATCTTCAAATTTTGCCTATGGAGTTTAAGTAGTGCCACAATCGAGAGTAAGGATCGCCATAATAGAGATAAGAGTTGTGGTGAGGCAACAACAAATAAATTTGTCTTTCTTCTCCCAATCTAAGAAGTTTGCTAAAGGAGATGATTCACTAACAATAGGATCATAATTCTTTGATAGTAAGGAGATGGACTCATCAATATAGCCAAGCAAATCACAAGTGAGTAGTATGGACTTAACTTCGTTTCTCCAAATTAAATATTTGTTATTTAAAGTAATAGTGATGAAGTTGGTGATATTGGTGATTATTAGTGTAGTATTGTTTGAAGTCATTTTTGGTATTTGATTTGACACTTGTATTAAGATTGGCGTAGAGGTGTATGTCAAAAAGGACAAAAGGGATGAAGAAAATGTAGAGGATATACTTAGGTAAGCTTTGATACCATAAAATGAAACGATATCATGCGTAATTAAGGTGTTTTTGTATTATTTTGTAATTTTTACATAAAGGTTTACATATGCATTTATACACGTTAAACCAATGCTATACTTAAGGAATTTAAACTTATCATATCTAATAGAATTACAATAGAATGATAAGATGTAATAAAAAAAGATAAGAAAATATAATTAAGATCAATATTTGCTAATGATAAGTTGCCAACATTTAGGTTGCTAATGAGATGCTTGGAATTCTATTAGGAGTGGTGAATTTTGTATTGGCTACTCAATTACCTCCGAATATCTCAAGCTGTACCCAATCACCACCCTATGAGTAACCCCTGAAAGGCACCGATGAATGGAATCAAAGCTTAAGATCAATATCCGAGATATTCTTAAGTACCTCAAGTCAAATGATACTTGCATCATTACCATGATGAGACTATCATTGACACTGGAATATAATATCCTTATACAGCTTATAAGATCTACTGCTCGATCCAATCAAAGAGTATAACATATGTTAGTCTATCTGGATTAATGATATTCCATCTCGTTAATCTTATGACTAGGGAAAGTTTAGATACTAGCATAATTATACATGATAGAAATCTCATTGTTATGATCTCACCATGATTTCCTCCATGCTATGCTTTTTATTAAGGATTTTATTAAATCAATTTAAAATCAACATCAAATCCATAAATGTATGAGTATCGAAATAATGAAAAATGCCTTTATTAATCATAAAATGATTTGTACAATAAGTGCTAAAGGTGATTGCCTTTAGAGCACTTCTCTAACAATATCGGTACATCACAACAAATTAACCGACCCCAACTAATATTTGCAGCTAATTGTTCAATATTACGCCTCAAACCTATAGTTTCTAACAATTCAAAATCAAAGGATCAAAGAGACAATAATTCTCTATCTTTAAAGTCCCAAAATCGTATACCTTCGTCGTCTGAAAAAATTGGGAATAGGGCACAAAAATTTGTCACTATATCGATTTTACCTTCACCGGAGAATTGTTGACACAATTGGTTGTTGGGTTTCCGAGTGACAAGCCTTTTTGGAGCCATTGAAGAAGAAATATCTGCAAAAATAGGCAAAAGAGAGAGTGCGTACATCCTTGTATTTTTTATGGTGTAGTGTGAAATAAGTGTAAAAGAAATGATTAGTGATGGAAAAGATGAAGAAAATACCAAAGTTTGGAAGAGAAATGAAAGATTTTCGAAGATAGGGTTAGTGAGATAGTTGGCTGCTAAGAGGGAAAGTGAAGAAAGAAGAAGAAAAAAAGGGTTTTTAAAAAAAGTTTCTATCGAAAGATCCCACGATTGTGGGAATCCTTGTGATTTCCACGATCGTGGGTTAAGGCTCCAAAAGTTTCTAAAGAGCCTTCCCACGCTCGTGAAAAATGGGTCCATTTTTACGATCGTAGGTTAAGGCTCCAAAAAGTTTATAAAAAGCCTTCCTACGCTCGTGGGAATCGACCTAATTCTCATGATCGTGGATTGTCCAACTTTTCCAACTTCTTAACCTTCTTCTAAGCTTAGCATGCATTCCTAACATTCAATCAACCTACCAACACATCAAAATCAACTAACCAATAAGAAATTTGGAAAGAAAACAAGTTAAAACTCAAACAAAATTCAAACCAAACATAATCAAAATCAAACAAATCAAATGCACAAGTAAGCAAAAGAAAGGTAAAATGCTAAGTTAAGGTCATTAGCTTGACCATTTCACATGTATTCATGAAGGAGTAGAAGAAAGGAAAGAGATAACTTCCCTTTCTTGTGAGTATGTCCCTCTATAGTATGGCTTGCATCTATGCCCATTGACCTTAAATACTTTACCCTTGTCATTTTCCAACTCCAAAGTTCCATAGGGAAACACTTGAATAACTTTGAATGATGCACTCCATCTTGACTTGAGCTTTCCAGGAAATAATCGAAGTCGTGAATTGAACAAAACTACCAAGTCCCCACTCTTTAACTCCTTCTTCTTGATGTGAGCATCTTGCCACATCTTTGTCCTTTCCTTGTACAACTTGGCATTTTCATAAGCGTCAAACATCAACTTTTATAATTCGTCAAGTTGTAACAATTTATTCTCACCCGTAAGCTTCCAATCCATGTTCAACTTCCTAATGGCCCAATAGGCCTGATGCTTCAACTCCAAAGGTAAATGACACGCCTTGTTATACACAAGTCTATATGGAGTAGTTCCTACGGGTGTCTTAAAAGCTATCCTATAAGCCCATAGGGTGTCATTTAGCTTTAATGCCTAATCCTTTCTTGAGGTGCTCATTACATTCTCCAAAATCTTCTTAAGCTCTCTGTTCACCACCTCCATTTGACTACTAGTTTGGGGGTAGTAAGGAGTCGCTACTTTATGATGAACATTGTATCTTTTCAGAAGAACCTCAAAAGGTTTGTTGCAAAAAAGGCTCCCTCCATCACTTCTAATCCCTCTGGGCACCCCAAATCTCGTAAAGATCATCTTGATGAACTTTTAAACCACCTTGTCGTCATTAGTTAGAGTAGCTACAGCCTCAACCCACCTGGAAACATAGTCAACTCCAACTAATATGTAAGTGTTACCTGAAGAGGATGGGAATGGTCCCATAAAGTCCAATCGGCACATATCGAATATCTCCACCTCTATGATGTTTGAAAGTGGCATCTCATCCTTCTTCGATATTTTACCCAATTTTTGACACCTATCACACTTTAGCACAAAATCTTGAGCATCCTTGAACAAGGTCGACCAATAGAATCCACACTCCGAGATCTGAGCTGCAATCTTGTTAGCTCCATAATGCCCTGCATAAGGTGAACTATGTCCTTGCATCAGAATCTCAGGCATTTCATCTTCAGGGATACACCTGCGAATCACATTGTTAGCATATATCTTATAAAGTACAGGTTCATCCTAAATATAACAAGAATATTGAAATACAAACCATTTCTTTTATTGATAAGAAAGATCAGAAGGAAGAATACTACCTAAGAGGTAGTTTGCAATATCTGCAATCTAAGGATGAAAAGGATTATCTACCATCATTAAAGCCTCATCAAGAAAGCTCTCCTCGATTTCCCCTTCTTCTTTATGGTGGCCTCCTTTGAGTCTCAAGAGGTGCTCAGCTACAACATTTTCTGCTCCCTTCTTGTCTTTAATCTCAATGTCGAATTCTTAGAGTAGAAGTACCCACCAGATAAGCCTAGCCTTGGCATCCTTCTTTGCAAAAAGATATCGCAATGTTGCATGATCTATAAAAACAATGACATGTGAGCCTAAAAGATAAAAATAAAATTTCTCATACGCAAATACCACAGCAAGTAACTCCTTTTCCGTAGTTGTGTAATTCAGTTGTGCTCCCGTCATGGTCTTGTTTGCATAATAAATACCGTGCAGCCTCTTTTCCTTCCGCTAACCAAGGACACAACCAATGGCATGATTGCTTGCATCACACATAATTTCGAAAGGAAGAGATAAATTTGGCGACATCAAAATCGATGTTGATATAAGTTCCTTCTTCAACATGTTAAAAGCGTCCAAACAAGCATCATCAAAAAACAAAAGGCACATCTTTAACTAATAAATGAGTTAAGAGTCTAGCGATAAGAGAAAAATCCTTGATGAACCGTCTGTAGAACCATGCATAACTAAGGAAGGCTCAGATGCCCTTAATGTTGGTGGGAGGTGGTAGCTTTTCAATTACTTCGGTTTTAGCTCGATCCACTTCAATCCCCTTGCACAAGATCTTATAACCCAATACAATTCCCTTTTGGACCATGAAGTGACACTTTTCTCAATTCAATACTAAAAGAGACTCCTCACTTCTTTGAATCACTCTGTCTAAATTCAATAAGCAATGATCAAAAGAATTTCCAAAGACAGAGAAATCATCTATAAATACCTCCATGAAGTTCTCATTCATGTCCGTGAATATAGCCATCATGCACCTTTGGAATGTGGCAGGTGCATTACGTAAACCGAACGGCATCCTTCGATAAGCAAAAGTCCTATAAGGGCAAGTGAAAGTGGTCTTCTCTTGATCCTATGGGTATATAACCACCTGATTGTACCCTAAGTATCCATCAAGAAAACAGTAAAATACATGGCCAGCCACCCTCTCAATCATTGAGTCCACAAAAGGTAAAGGGAAGTGATCTTTCTTGGAGGCCAAATTGAGCTTCCGGTAATCAATACATACTCCTCAACCTGTGATGGCCCTAGTAGAAATCTTTTAACTTTTTTCATTTTCCATCACTGTCATGCCTCCCTTTTTAGGCACACATTGTACCAGACTCACCCACTCACTATCTGAATTGGGATAAATAATCTTTGCATCCAACAATTTTATTACCTTCTTCTTCACATCCTCTTGCATGTTTAGATTTAACCTTCTCTTTTGCTCTATTACAGTTTTACACCATGCTTCTAAGTTAATCATATGCATCACCACATTGGGGTTAATCCCCCTAATATCAGAAATTTGCCACCCCATAGCTTTCATCCTTTTCTTAATGGTCTCCACCACTATCTTTTCTTGCTCAATATCTAATTGGTTCGAGATAATGATGGGTAGGGTATGGTTTTTACCTAAAAAGGTATATCTCAAATGAGAAGGTAAGGGTTTAAGCTCTAAAGTGGGGGGCTTAACAATGGAAGGTGGTGTAGGTGTATTTGTTCTCTCTAACTTCTCTAACTCTACTTCCTCACATAAATCCTCTTCTCTCACACTCTCATCCTTGTGTACTTCAGTACCTTCATTAACTTCCTTTTCAACCTCCTTCACACATTCATCCACGTCTTCATACATACATTACCACCCCTCAGTTTCTTTAAAGATTTAGACATATTAAACTCAACCTGCTCATCACCAATCCTCAAAACAAGTTTTCCTTCATGCACATCAACTAATGCCCTACCAATATTCATAAAGGGCCTACCCAAAATCAATGGATAATTTTTATCAGTTTCAAAATCCAATACCAAAAAAGTAACAGGAATAATAAAATTGTCTACTTTTACTAACACATCTTTTACAACTCCATGTGGTCTCTTGATGGATTGATCCGCAAGTTGAATCAGCATGGATGTTGGTTTAACCTCTCCTAGTCCCAACTTCCTGAAAATAGAAAAAGGCATCAAGTTAATGCTTGCACCTAAATCTTATAAGCATTTAGAAAATTCAAAGTCACCAACAACACATGGAATCGTAAAACTCCCTAGATCTTGTAGTTTTGAAGGCATCGTACTTGAGATAATCAAACTACAATTCTCTGTCAAAGTGATCGTCTGATTGTCCTCCCAAGTAAGTTTGTGTATCAGTATGTCCTTCAGAAACTTCACATACTTGGGTATGCACTCCAAAGCTTCCGCCAATGACAAGTTAATCTGAAGCTTCTTCAGTTTCTCCAAAAACTTAAAAAACTGAGTGTCCACCTGATGTTGTCTCACCCTTTGTGGATACGAAAGTTTAGGCTTATAGGGTAGTGGTGGTACGTAAAACCTCTCTTATTCTTTCTCTTGTTGAATCTCCTTACCTTTTCCTTTTTCTTGGCAATCCTTTTTCATATTTGGTTCCTCCATCTGCTTGCCACTTCGAAGTGTGATAGCCGTCAATTATTCCCTTGGGTTGGTCTTGGTATTACTTGGTAAGCTACCTGCACTTCTAGAAGGCATAACATTAGCAAGTTGACCTACCTGTACCTCCAAGTTGTGGATGGACAAGGCATGGTTCTTCACAATCTAATAAAACTTAGCCTCCATCCTATTTTGAATTTCCTCTTAGCTTAAAAACATTCTCTTTTGTTTCTCTTATTGATTCGCCAGTTTAGACCCCAAAACATCCATTAACTTGTCCATTTTGTTCTCCAAAGATCTAAGTCGGTCTTGCTAAAATCCTGGAGGTCTTTGCAGTCTTACTTGACCACCTGTATTGTTAGCACTCCAAGAAAAATTTGGGTGGTTTTTCTACCCTGGATTATAAGTATTCGAGTACGGATTATCACCTCACTATGGTTAGCCCAAATAACTTACCTGTTCAGTGCTACTAGCTCCCAACAAAAAGCATTCCGCTATGCAATGGTTGTCATGCCTGCATAACTCACACTGTGATTGCATAGCTTTGGCTGTAGATGAAGATGGTCCTTGCATGTTGCTCAATTGCTTGGTGAGGGCTGTGATCTATGCCTGCAAAGCGGTAACAGAGTCAATTAGGATCATACCCTTTTTGCAACATCCCACTACAATAGGGTATATACCCATACATTCAGGAACATTCAAGTACATATCCTATGATGATGGCATGTTAGAGAAAAAACATATCCAACTTACACATAACATCATCTAACATAATCAGAAGTTATCAAATTTTAAAACCATTCATTGCATTTATTCACAAGGTTTACACTGTTTCTATTAGACAAATATTTACAAAACCTCATATAGGTTCTAACAAAAACTACCAAAATAAAAGCTATAACTCTCTTACGTCATCTGACAAACCTCTGAGCCATAATTTAGTCCAAAACATTCTTCTAATTTAGAATAAACACTAAGTCTCCTGTCCTGTACCTGAAAAATCACGTTGCAATGTTTATGAGTTTTGTGAACTCAATGAGTGAACCATCATTGATGATTTCACCGGATCACACAAACATATCACATATTTCACATATATTCATTCAGATCATATATACATTACAGATATTCACACAACATGGTATATCATATAATTACACAATTCACATAGCCAAGTAGTTCATATCAATTTATCATTCATTTCAGCTTTGTAAATCATTTAATGAAATTCAGTCTTCTAATGTTATATGCATGAGACTCACATTCTTTCTTATTGTTGTGACCGAGTGCCTATCACATGTACAAATATTGGCCCATTGGGTTTAGTCCGAACAAATTCACAGAGCATAGCTCTACATTCAAGCGCTTGATACTGGCTACTACGGTCACAACGCCTTTATCTGAGCATGCATTTTATGTAATGCATCAATTCAGAATTTACCATGTATCACAATCATTGATAAAACACAGTCAAAATTTTCATAATCATCGGACCTAAGTTCGGCATTCAACTTTTGTTGAGAATTCACAAAGCATAATACAATCAGAATTATCAAACAAATCAGAACACTTCCAATATAGTCCCAAACATATATTCCTCGGACTTTAAGTCTATAATTTAGAAACAATAGCAACAGTTCAATAATTGGAAACTTAACAAATCAAATCAAATCAATCCTAGGAAATTCATCTAGGTTGACTCATAGTACACTCCAAGAAGCTATTGCCTGGATGGTCTGGCAATGTCTGACTGGTGTCCGATGTGCTTCTCTATAACATACACAACACATTCACAAATATCACATTTTTGCACAAATGTACTAATATTCTTCTATGCACATCAATGTATAGAAAGTATGCACACTATATATTCAATGGCAATTTCGGGTATCTTATTGTAATTCTCATCATCAAATCGATCAGATATCAAAGCTCTCATTAATATCATTTGTACTTATAATTTGGAACAAAATAAAACAATGTGAAATCAATTTCATAACCTAATTGACCACTTCAGATTTTCTACCCACATGATTTCGGGTCA